>RDEW01000035.1:201563-352068 GCA_011109175.1 Dicyema japonicum
TTGTAATTGTATTAAGAGATTTTTAATGGGTTGGATTTTGTGTTCTGGTCCAATTGGAGTTTCAAGGACGATGAGCGTGATGCATGCTCACGATGGACTTGCCATTGATCTCAATGCAATGAATATTACTGAATATGAGGATAGAACAGTTGAGAATTAATAATCTCATCAATCCCCTCGTTTTTCTTCAAAGCAAATTCTTCTACGTTACTTTTAGGCCAGATGGGATTCAAAACCCACGCTTTGTGTGCACGACACTTTAGAAACTCGATACACTCGATTTCCCTTGAGACTATTATCCACCAAAGAAGAATCAGATGCGAAGTAAATCCATTTTTAGAGGATGAAGACACGTTTCGTACTTCAGACAATTAAACACGTGACTTACTCGTTTAGTAGTGGCGGAATTTTCCATAAGTTGACCGATACAAGCACAAAGGAACCGCATGAGATAGTCTACCACCAAGCAAGTCCACATTCAACATTCAAGGAACAGTAAGTAAAGGTCCGATAATCAAAATCCTCTGAGTTAGGACGGTGTCTCCTCTCCTAATAAGGAGATGAAGTTAGTGAAGATTCTGAAATAGATAATGAAGAGAAGCGGATGTCATTCTTAAAAATTTAAGGCCTAACTAATAATTCCTTTGCCCCACCTCAAGACAGGCTCTTCCAAGTTCCCCCAATATGGGTCAGACGGGATTCGAACTCAGATGTTGGCACATCCGATGCTTCCTTGTATTAAAAATTTCGCGTATCCAATCTCTCCTGAGTCCAATAAGAAGGACTAGAGGTTATATCCACATTGATGAGATGAAACCATTAAATGTACAAGAAATATTTCTGGAGAGTAATCTAAGTATGAACAACTTGCTTTGCTTGACGTTCTGACGCCAAGTTCTCTAAGGTTCTCTAATCCCCCAAAGGCATCTGAAATACGCAACTCGGGGAAATCCATAACTATATGCGAGGATTTACCTGAGGCTCAAGAATGATTTGTTTGCTATATGTCCCTTCAAGTAAAAGAAATCAGTGACTAATAGAAAAGTGACTACCAAAAGCAAACGCTCCCACAGATAAGTCAGAAAAATCGAGTGCAGCGGGGAATTTAGAACGGTAGCCTTGCGATCGTCCCTTAACCACTAATTGATGTTCATCCCACCTTGGAAGCTATCTGAGACGGTTGGGTCCATGACGCTACTCATGTAGAACGAAAGAAGAGATGGAATAGAGGGAAGGTAACCCTGGATTAAGTAGCAATCGGGAGGAATCGAACCCATTGAGAATTGTTAGAAACATCTTAACCACTAATTATTCAATATTACGCATCACAATAATCCAGCAGAAAGAATTGAGTGGGTGTTTCCCCTGACAACTGCTTTAGAACAGCCACTTGGTTTCCCGACGATCGATACTCACTTTCGATATCATGGACCCGTGATTTAGACAAGAGACTGCCTTGGGCCGAAGACTCCGCTCGTCTCGAGGACAATGGGATGTACATGGAATCTGGTGGAGAAGCTGTCGCATTACCAAATTTTGGGATTCTCGAATGGTACATTATATTGTCAACTAATAATTTATTTGACCGATAAAATATTGTCTGTAAAAAAACAAAACCTAATTAGACTGAAAGCATTAATTTTTTGACAGTTTTAAGCTTCATTAGCATATTTTGTCAGTCTTAAGAATTTAATTATTATTATTATTATTATTATTATCAGCACTGCCGAGAACACATAAAAAAACAAAAGTCAATTAAGGTTCCCTTGTGCCGCGCCGGCCACCCTTTGCACCAATCGCATCCAAAGACCTCTCCGTTTCGCAAGATCTCTTAGTTCATCGAAGTCAACCATTGTTTTCAACTCCCTGCCTATGGCTTTTAGGTCCTCATTTAACGTGATAGGTATGGTTGTTCTAGGCCTTCCTCGGAATGATTTTGTTTTTTCCATGAAATATTCATCTATTACGCGATTTGCTGGGACATCCAGGTCCATCCTCAGAATGTGACCGAACAGTCTCCATCTCGATCTTCTGATTTCCATGGATAATAGTTCTGTTTTGCTCAACTTATATAATTGTTCGTTTTTGATCTTCATTTTGTAGTGAATATTAAGTGCCTTCCGAAGCATACTGCGGTCGAAACTGTCAATAGACTCCATTGCCCGTTTAGACAAACCCCATGTCCCACAGTTATATATTAGGATGGGCACAACAAAGTATTTGTATATCATAAGCTTTATTTTTCCACAAAGTCTTCTTCCCGAACTCCATATTTTAGATAGGCTTCTGAAAGCACCAGATGCAAGGATTTTCCGTCGAGCTACATCTTCCTCGTCCCCCAAGAGCGATCCGACCTTCTTATGTCTTCTCCACGTCTCGTCAGATATCCTCTCTGCACGGCTGAATGATGTAAATTCCGTTTTGTCAGTGTTTATCTTCAAGAACCATTTTTTGAAAATGTTAGGAAGATGTTCGTTATGTACTTGAGAAATTCAGAATCATCCGATACAAAGTCCAGATCGTCTGCGTAAATCAACTCATAATATTGTCCTTTAATGGATAATCTGAAAATCCCTCAGTGCAGCCTCAAGATAAATAATAAATAGAATAGGAGACAACGAATCCCCTTGTGGAACTCCCGAGTGGTTTTAAAAAAATTGGAAGCGGTATTTTCCGATTTTGACAGCCAGGTGAGTATCTTCTAGGAGCAAGGAAATAATTCTAACATCATCCGTATCTAGAAATGTATTCAGAATGTTAATAAGTAGTCCCCTGTGTACAGAGTCGAATGCACGACTCATGTCGATCCCCAGAACTTCTATGCATTTTTTGTATTTCTGACATATAGCGCCAGACCATCTGTGCGTCCATACTATGTCGGCGGTTGATCTTTTTTCCCTGAAACCGCTTTGTCCAGGCGATAAGAATTTGTCGACTTTCCCTTTGATTCGATTTAATACAATGATAGAGAGGGTTTTCCGTAAGACCGATAATAGAATTATTGGTCTTAGACTGTTTGCGGGACCTCTAGGTTTCCCAGGTTTTGGTATTGGAATTAGCCATCCTCTCCAATTCCAAGCTATGTTCGCCTTAAGAATTTAATAGCTGCGATAAACAGACTATCCTACTTTTGTAAAGCATTTGGACAGCATGTTACCTCTTCATGCCAAAGAAAATTCAACTTTGTGAAGCCGGCCCTTCGACAGTTTAGTAATTCTTTAATTTTGTCGTTGGTCATCTATAAAGCCAATATATCGAGCCAAACATCGATTATGGATTGCCACGTGTGGAACGAACCTAGCAAAACACACTTAAAGAATATCAAGGATTTCCAATCCTTAGTTATTGGATCTTTAATAAGTTTTTCACCTCCGTAATTGACCTTACCGCTTTTTGTAGGAAATAACACAGATCTAAGATGATGAAGTTACTGGGAGAGGCTGAGATACGTAATGCTCTCGCTCACTTAATTTGATGGTGATTTCTTGAAATAATAATGGAATGTCGCTCTCAAATCAATAAGCGATAATAGAATAAAATAAGTTATTTTCGGCTATTAGGAAATCCCTAATGTTCAATTTATAATTCCGAATGAAGTATTACCCCATAAAATACAAATCCAGTATATCTACGTTAGCAGGATAGAGTAGTGTCATAAATGCAAAGATATCCAGATAGTTCCGGGAGCTGCTGTTCATTCCTGTTGAACGTTATACGCATCTACGATGCTTCGAGGACTGACGAGTGACCGTCGTCAATGAATTCCACACTACAGAGCCGAAATTTCTGCTATACTTAAGCATTACGAGTCGCTGAGAATAAAGGAGGACTGATTGTTAAAAGAAAAAAACCAAAAAGGGTACAACTGCCCCAAAAAACAGCTATATTAGTAAGTAACCCTAAATCTTGATTTATAAGTAAATCATAGCAACACAATTAAACCCTAACAAGAATACAAAACAAAATAGATAAGGGACATTAGAAAGACAAATTAAGAATTACGCACTTAAACCATTCCCTACACTAAGACACCACAACTACCATTGACACGACGTCTAGCCTCCTTCAGCACTCCGTATTTGTGGTCAATATCCTTTACAGCATCAACGATAAAGTTTATCATAGCCAAAGCCCGTCTCACATTCTTTTGTAGTCCACAGATATTCAGCTCTATTCCGTCTTCAGTATCTTTCACACCAAGGTCCATAACAAAGCTCCTGTCAACTACCTTCCTGATATTCCTATTTTCTTCCCCGAAAACGCTTCCTACGGTCACAAATCAACAATTACTTGCATATCGGCGGTCCAGCACATATAACTCCCGGACATAAGTCAGCTGTGCGCAAGCATCCCTCAGCCCTTCCTTGGTATTAGCATACACGTGGATGAATCCAGTGCTTTCGTCAACTCGAATGTCCACCACGCCTTCCAGGTTCCGCACACGGTTTATATTCCTACCCTCCTTTCCAATCACGTATTTTATATGTGACGAGGCCACGGGAATCTTGTCACAGAATAGCCCAGCCATTTCTTCGTCGGCCTTAAGCAATCTGGCTCGGCAGGAACGGATCTGCTCTCCCAGTCGCTGTTCCTTCTTCACAAAACGAAAGAAGAACTCAATAACTCCAAGAACCCGTCCGAGATCATCCGAACATCCAGTCTGACGGTTATTTATAAACTTACTATCATAACCAAGTGACCATCAATATAATTCAGACTGAATTTGTCACACATACGCTCTTAAGACGTGCAAGGTTTTCGTCTGTCTTCACACTTGAAATTAGAGCACGTGTTACCCATCACGAATAGACGTTGGGACAGATATTGCAAAGAAGTGATAACGAGGCGCCGATGAGTTGTTCATCGGAAGACTACAGTAAGGAATAATCATACTTTGTATTAGGGACACGGGATTCGTCTTTCACATAAGACGGCTTGGCGACTACACAGGCTGGAAGTTTCTTCACGGTAAAAAATTCTCCGCGCACATCATCAACCGTGACCATGGTCCAGGCTTTCACAGCCTCCTCTTTTAATTCCACACATAGCTCAATTTCAGACCCAGACGTGATTTCAGTCATTGGGGCAGTTTGAATTGGCATTCTACACTGACTGAATGGGTATTTGGCAGTAGAAAGTCCGCTGCAATAAGTCAAAGTCATACTTATCAAACGTGACCAGGATACATTGCTCTACTATTGATCTGACATAAGCCTAAAAGATATTAAAACTATTTGTATGATACCTTCACCCAGACGTTGGGTTTTGGAGCCACCTCCACTTCAAAAAGACCAACCAGCTCGCTGTACATAACAATATGACCACGTTAAAATTATTTTTGAATTTATTATTTAGGTTCTCCAGAATAAAATTATAATTTTAAATAAAAATTTAATATTATTAAAATTATTGTAAAATTAGTTTAATATGAAATTTTGAATAATTTTTATATAACACATTTTATTAAAATATTTTCAGTTAATTTATTAAGGCATTTCTAATTATACAACAAATTGATGTAATTTGAATTAAATTCAGTCACGTTAAATTTTATTTATTCATATTTGATTTGTCTAGTTAAATGACTTCCTTCCTTAATTATACTTCCTTTCCAAATTTAGAAAAAATCTTTCAAGATAATCTTTCTTCTATTATTGGTGGTGAGCACGTGTTCTATCCGGCTCGATTTTGTTTAATGATAACAATTATTAATTATGCTAATTATCTTTGAACGTTTAATTTATTTGTGCTTTCTAATTTTTATTCTTTTTTTCAAGCAACTTAATAACAAATCGCCTGCGGTTGCCAAGGGACAGTGGACATTGCGGGGGACGATGGCTATTCCAAAGCGCCTTGAGTGTCTGGTTTCCAATCTTCCCGGGTAAGTTGAAAGGTTTGCTAAGGACTGATAGCGTCGCCTTTGGCAAAAGGTTGAGGGCTTAGTTCATTAGTAACCAAGTTCACTCATATCTCCCAGAGCTGTACCAACTATTGTCACTATTGTCTGAGATTGGACTTTCAATTACGGACCCTAAGCTTCGTGTTATAGATAAGAGTCTGTACCAAAATGACCTACTCATGGTCCCGAAAACAATAATTTCGTAAATTCAAGCGATCAGGGACTAAAAGACGTCATTAAAATTAGATTCTTATTTACAAGTAATTAGAAGTGTTAGTCACAGGAAATATCAGCACTCTGATGAGGAACTAGAGGAAGATGAATCAGAAGATGAGCTTGACGACGAAGAACCGGGAGAAAATATAGCACTCGCAATACCCTTTCCAATTTCTTCAAAGACATCTATAACATCCTTATCAGCTAAATTCAGCATTTAAGGCATACTAAAATGACATGAAGACGAGTGTCCATCGGATGACGGTTCACTGGGAGATACAGTTCTTTCCTTCCGAATGACAGTAATGCCATTAAATTTAGATTTTATAAATTCTTCATATTCTTCTTTAATGATGATGTGGGTGCTGTCCAAATCAGTGACTATAAATTTTTCAAGGTCATCCGACTCCTCATTTAACTTGACAATTTGGCGTTTTGTCTGTTTATCACATTCTATGACTAATCCTCCCATATCTTTAGTGTTTGGCATATTAGCTAATAAAACTGATGCAACAAATATATTATTTTTCTAAAAAAATTGAATTTAAAAATATATTGCGACCAAAGAAATTCACAATTTTGTGATAAATTTGTATTAATTTTTCCAGAAAATTATTGTGACGGACGAGGTTGTGTCGGCTCTCCAATCTTCAGTAACATCACCAGAACTATCCGCTGGAGAAAGGCGGAGAAGGCTAAAGGGAAGAAGGACCAAAGTTTCTTAACCGGTTCACTTTCCATGTGTTTTATGTTGAGTCACAAGTAGGAAGTCTTCGTCTTTGCTCAAGAACCTGGGACGTCTGGCCCAGTCAGAATGACTTCCATTTGTTTTAGAAATAGTGTATTACAAATAATATTGAGTACCTCTTAGCTATTCCCCCAATCTGTTGCATACTGGTGCTACTCGGGAGACATGAGAACTTTGGCTAAAGTTCTTCCATTTCCATCTCCTAAAATCACGAAGAGATCAATATTGGGGTCTACGGCAATCAAGGTGAATCCTAGCATCATCGCACATTCCTTCAGCTTTCTTGTTGCCAAAGTTGACCCAAGATGGTAAAACGTGGCTCTCTAAGAAAGTCACATCTTATTTATCCCCCAATCGGTAAGTTATAAATGAAAAACAAGACAAGCATAGAATAATTATTATTGACAACATTCACATAGTAACTGTCATCCTATACGTTCTGGTTTCTACAGGTGTGTGTAGCCTTACATCATCTCATCCATGCTCGAGAGAAGTAAAAAAGACAAGGGCTTTCGTCCACCACAAAGCTATGGAGACATTTCATGCAATAAAAGCACGTGAGAAACTTGTGAGTCGCTGAAATTCAATACAGTACATCCGAAATGATTTCTGCACACAAAAAAACCACAAAACCGTACATAGGACATAACCATCAAGATTACATTTGATAAAGTTGAAAATAAGAGTTAGAATCTAGCCTAACCCAAAATTTCGAGTTCGCTCCCCCAAAAAATTTAAAAACCAATTTCTCACCACGATTTTTAAATCTAACAGAATTCGAATTTTATTCACAAAATTAGTTAGATTCCTTAAGAATTTTCCTGCTTTTAGTTTTAATTAATTCTTCGAAACTCGGTTTTTTGTTTGCTAGTGCAATTCGTCTCAGGGTTAAGAGCGTTTTGGTACTTATTTTTATAATAGTAGAGATGAAAATCCAGATTCACAGCCAAGTTATTGAAAGAATTTATCGAATCAATATTTTCAATATCATCGATAATTATTTCCATTTCATAGGAAATATCGTCATTTTCATTCTCTAATTCAACAACACCAATGTCGCTGTGAAGGGATCGTCGATGCCAAAGGGCTGCACCCGCTCTCGTGCAAAAGGAGCGCGGGCAGAGCACCCCGCCATGCTGCTATGAACAACATTGTCTTGCGAGCTCTTGAAGCGGCAGGCTTCCCGGCAGTACTGGAACCTGTGGGATTGGACCGCGGAGATGGGAAAAGACCGGATGGGTTAACTATCTTTCCGTTCACTGAGGGAAAATCGCTCGTATGGGACTGCACTGTTGTGGATTCTTTCTCGAACTTGATGATGCTCAGCTCGGCGCAGTCTGCTGGATCGGCAGCTGATCTGGCCGAGAAAATCAAGATTAAAAAATATGGCGAAATTGGAGACCGCTAGCTAGACAATCGAGACGTCTGGTGCGGCTGGAAATATTACAGCCTCTTTCCTAAAGGAAATCGAGGGAAAATTGGCCCACCGCAAGAAAGACGTGCGGGAAGCGGTCTGAGGCAAAGAATTGGTATCGCAGTTGTTCGCGGAAACGCTTACTCCGTGATGTCAGCAGCCGCTCTCCCCCATAGTTAATAAATAATATTTTATTGTTAATAAATTTTTGATATACCGAAAAAAAATTCAACATATGCGACATTGCTTTATTCAGATTTTTCTGCTAAAATAGACTGTAGCCTTGAATGCAAAAAATCAAGATGCCATTTGCAAAACACATTCCCAACTTGGCCGTTTTAGATAACCTTTTGGTGTAATTTCTTTGACAGACATCCACTTATCCCACTCATTTCTCAAATATGACTTGAATGCAGAATTAACTCTTACATCCAGCGGTTGAAGATGTGGAGTGTTTTGCAGGTATAAACAATAAACAGTACGTAAGTATTCATTTTTAGTTCGTTAATTATAGATTCCTTTTTATGACTTCCAAAAAATCCATAATAAAGACTTTTTATTCAAAAAATTTCCTCTTTTCGAAAAACAACTGTGTACCCAGTATTTCATTAGAAAATCGTTCATAGAACCTTCGTAAGTTAATGAATAGATAAACCTCCTTCAGACCCAACAGTAATATTTTTGGAATTTTACATTTAGGAACTTTTTGAGACCTTTCAAAATAATAAGACTCTGAACAATCTTCCTGCTGCAGATATGCATAATACCACAGTGAATCAGGTTTTTCCGTGTCCTGTTCAACATGCTTCAACATTTTTTTCACCAATAAACGAAATTTTTGACGATCCAATCATATAAAAATAAACTGGAGTCTCGTCCATATTAAATAAGTTTCTGGTTCATAGTCCTCAGTTGCTAACTTTGACGCGAGAAAATAATCTGATAGCCAGTCCTTTTAATCTTCGATAGTCTATTATCTTGTTGGCCTACATGTGTCAGTCGTATACTTGTCAGGTGATGTCTTTTACAGAAATTGAAATCTATTATCAGAAAGGTTGGCTAGCTTCTAGGAGACTCTGAAGATGTAGTAGGAAGATCCTTGCTATTAGTGCATTGAAAAAATATCGTCAATATGGAGCCACAAGATGAAGATAGGACTAGGCTTAGAATATACAAAGCTTTTGTCATCCCGGTACTAACCTACAACTCTGGGACTTGGGGAATCTCTAAACGGGAAATGACCGTCTTGACTTCCACAGAGCTCAGCTTCAATCAAGATCAACTGGCCTATGAAGATCTCTAATGAAACTTTATTAAATTGGTGATGATATTTTCAAATCAAATGGAGCTCTTTGGCCACGTGTTACGTCTAAATGACCAGGTCCTCGCAAATGTCCAATGGACAATTACTTCGCACACACAGGAGCCGGATTCCGCGAAAGGCCAAGAACGACACTTCCGATTATCTTGGCGGACGACCTGAACCACCTAAGAGAACTTGCGCGCAACAGAGGATCATGGTGGAGGCTGACGGAAAGGATGGTGATTCTGAATACGGCACAAGGGAAACTTAACTAATTTTATGTTTTCTCGGAGTGCTTTTTGATGATAATAATTTATCAGAACATTTAAACTCAGAAATTTTTAAATCTCCTATCAATGAGCATATGATTTCTCTTAAACGTCGGTAGCTCACAATTGTATTGTAGGTAATCTTTTAGATTTTATTCATTCAAACAGTTTTTTTTTCAATTTCAGGAAAAAATGCTTTTTTCTTCCAGAAGTTCCTAAATAAGCCCATGGGCCTATTTTCGGAAGGCTTATTTTCAGAAAACCCCGGTAATCATGATGTTTGAAATTATTTCTCGCACCCCAATCGGGAAGCTCTGCTATAGACACTATGAAAAAAACCATTTTCTATTAAAATTTTCTGAAATCTCAGTGGTTAGAGAGTCTCCAGTCAATCTTAATATTAAATACTTTTCTCGAGAGCCATATTACCTATTCTCCGGCCATACAGGATACACACTTTATTAAAGTAAAGGACAGTTATTATGACTAATCGTAGAAAGAGTGGAAAAACCTTGAATAATCTTCACTTCTATTTTTATTTCTGTTGCGTGTGATTCCTTTATAGACGATCCGGTTACGCAGTGAAGTATTCTCTGAAGACGTCACTCGTCAATCCAAAGCATCGTAGATATGTGGAACCTTCAGCCGGAATGTACAGCCGTGAGATTTGAACCATGGGCCATCAGGCCTTTGCCGACATGACACTACGCCATCCATGTTTAATATTTAAAAACAAAGAAATAATCGCATGCAATTAAATAAGAAGAAAACATGTTTAATGTAACAATAAATTTAGAAAATTATTTTATTTATTAAATTAAAATTAGAAAAATTTAAATTTTATGATAATATAATTTTTGAACTTATCAACCATGCAGTTTATCTCAGTCGATCCTAATTCATTATACTTTAATGGTATTAGATATTTTTTACCCACAGAAGATAGCAGAAAGCTCCAAAGTTCAAAGGTTTCAATAACAAGCATCAGTCACTTTCCTGTAATCTTTAAAGTGAGAGTTACTTCCCCCAATGGTTACAAAGTTTGTCCCTCTAAAGGATTTTTGCTGCCTAAAGAAAAAAAAGTAATTTCTGGTACTTAAAATTTTCATTACTTAGTCACTTACAAAGGCGGGCCCCTCAATAATGACAAAAACGACAGGTTACTGTTTCTCGCAAATTCGGGGATCGACATAGATTTCAATTGGGACGTCGCTCGTAGGGACAGAATTCAGAGGAATATCATTGACATTACGTTTCAGTCAAAAACTGAAGAAGAAAGTGATTCAACCTCTAAGGAGGAACTTATCTCGACTGAGCCATCGACCATTAAAACACTTCCCTTTGAATCTCTCAAATCATTGAGCTATAGTAGACCCTCCCCCACTAATACCACGTTTGCTCCACGAATATATATTGCGATTTTATTTTTGTGTGTAATATTTTTTTGTTGGGGATACAATATGAGGAGCTGTAGTTGAAATTGATTTTTATTACATAACGATTGTTTAGTTATTTATTTGAATTGATTTTGAATGATTCTTCTAAGACTTTCATTCATTAATAATCCGGATAGGGATCGGTTTCACCGCGACTGTCCTAGAAGGCACTCGTATACGATACACTATGAAGATCACAGGCAAAGTTATACAAATTATGTTACACCGAACCGCTTTCGATTGAAAACCGATGATCGAGATGGAGACTGTTCGGACAGATTTTGAGGATGGACTTGGACGTACCAGTAGATAGTGTGATGAAGAATATTTCATGGAACAAAAAGATCATTCACAAGAAGGCACAATACAACTCCACCTTCCATGTGAAATGAAGAGTTAAAGGGCGTCGGCGGAAAACTAAAATAGAAAGCTTCATATGATCCTTTTATCTCAGTTAACTCAGTTCTAAACTTAGCGAAGAGGGTTATTGGTGTCTCCCACGCCATTGGAGAAGCTTCATACTGCAAGGACCGGATGCTTGTCCACTCAAAGAACCAATTATCTTTATATAGCGTAAATTTGAAGAGATCCTTATAACCTACTCTTACTTGCTATTGACTATATTTTCATTGTCCGTGAACTTGCAGTCATACGTTCGTAAAATCACTAAAATATTAAATTACAATTCAAGCGAGTAAGCGTGCTTCCTTCAGTTCAATTGTTTGGATCCAGTAGCCACGGTCACAGAAGCAGAAAATCCTTCCAATGTCATACAAGTCTATTCAGAATCAACAGAAAGTTAAGGAAACGTCCAGTTCTTGCAGTTGTGGAAACCCCTTTCAGTGGAATAAAGAGCAAATGATCCTACCACCCTGACACTGAACGCTTCTTAAAAAGTGGATTACGACACCACTTTAGAAGAAGAAATGAAGAAAAGTTGTGATTCTGAATGAACTGTCTCTTCAGGAACGCGATATTGGGAACATGATTTCTCGACCAATTTCGCCACTAAATTTTTTACGGATTCCAGAAAATATTAGTCATTGATGCAATTTTTGGTTCTGGCCCCTACAGGAACGTAGGCAGAAGATCCTGAAACAACCCTTCCACGTATTTGTCTTAGGATACTAAAAATCCGACTTCGTTATGACCTCAATCTACAATAATCCTGGGTATAGCAGAAATAGGTTTTTCCAGTTCCCCGACCAGAATGAGACGTAGCCTTTCCGAATATCGAGTCGCTTTCAATTATCCGCCATTATGGGAGCCCCTCTAAAAAAGTAATAGATCCTTTTTGGATCTCAGCCCAGCACTGACCGTCTCCTAAGACAGATGAATCAACCAACACCTGCTAGGAATTGAAAAAAAAGCAGAATGCCCTCGACCAGATAAACCCCATTGTGGTAATTGAACCACAGCTAATCGTGGCAGAACTAACACTATGCTAACTGCTCTGGTCGAACTTAACGTGGTAATCATGGAAATTCCTACATGCCTCACAAATCAGGTTTACACTTTTCAGTGATCATCGAAAATCTACTTAGTTAACGGGCGAACGCGGTGATGAAGATAAATTAGCACATAGGTAAATAATCAATAGGTTTAGTTAACTATATCCTCTTGTTCTCCAACCTCCTTTGGTTGGAACCACTACCCAGATCCTTCACTAAGCACTCATCCTCACCATCGTCTAGCTGCTGTTCATTCAAACATTGTGGTTCCATGAGCGATTCCAGATCTTCCTCTGGGATCGTGGTCGAATGTGTTTTTACTGATTGACGACCAAGATTGGAAATATATAGCTAGTTTATCAGAAAGATGCGGAGTAATTACAATTCAAATGTCCTTAAAACTTAAGTTTATATTGAATGTATGCCATGATCCGAAATTGGCAGTATTATGTTACTTTCCGGATTGACCAAAATATTTCAAAATGGCCACTAAAGAAAGTGAAGCGACGACCAAGAAAAACGTGAATTTAAATTTTATTATTTAAATATTTGTAAAAATCAAATAATTTAATAAAATAATAATTATTATAACTAATTCCTTCATACCATTCTTGAGATTGCTTTTTTGACATAAACATAAACTAAGAAAAGACTTTGAATACAGTACATCTGACAAACTTGCAATTGTGAACGACGAAAAATCATTCTCAGGTCGACCTGAACGAAGACCTTAAGCATAGGGAAGCGCGTCAAGATCAAAGCTGACTTTGACGAACTAAATCTCTTAATCGATATATCAATTACAAAACAAAAATTTATTAACAATAAAATATTATTTATTAACTATGGGGGAGAGCGGCTGCTGACATCACGGAGTAAGCGTTTCCGCGAATAACAGCGATACCAATTCTTTGCCTCAGCCAGACCGCTTCCCGCACGTCTTTCTTGCGGTGGGCCAATTTTCCCCCGATTTCCTTTAGGAAAGAGGCTGTAATACTTCCAGCCGCACCAGACGTCTCGATTGCTATCGGTACAAAACGGTAGCGGTCTCCAATTTCGCCATATTTTTTAATCTTGATTTTTTCGGCCAGATCGGCTGCCGATCCAGCAGACTGCGCCGAGCTGAGCATCATCGAGTTCGAGAAAGAATCCACAACAGTGCAGTCCAATTACAAAATAATAAAAAAAGTTCTCGAATAAGTGTATGTCCTCTATCTTCTTTCATTCCACAGAAAACCGAATTTTCTGAAATTGACATATTTTCCGGATTATTTTCACTTTCCTTGATTATTATTAACATGCACGTGCAATATATTTTCTCGAACATTCCAATAATAGTAAAAGCTTATAATTTAATTAATTTATCCTGAAAGGGGAATAGCCACGCAGTCAGGGCAGCCCCGACCATTTACTCTCTTTTCTTTACCATTTGCAAATATTAATTCATTAAGGACGGATATATCGAGAAAAAAATTAATAGCTAACAACTAATTGAGTGTAGCCAGTTCTTAACTGTGAGACATCGAGTATTCGACTACGGCATCGTATTACGGTCTCTTGGCTGAACGCAGTGTCTGGTGATATCAGATCTGTGTGGGTTCGAATCCAAAAGATGAAATTTCTAGCAAATTATCGTTAACCAGATCCCACCCGTGAGCTGATTAGTCCTCGAAAAGGATCTTCTTACCTTCTCCTTGACCGACTCCCTGGTAAAGATTATTATTATGAACCCTTTTTGACTAAAAATGAAGTGACATTCTCGACAGTAAAACATGTGGTGAAAATGGAAGAAGGCGGAACTACTTCTCCACCTGTAATAGACTATTGGGGATGGATTTGATCGACACAAGCAGATGTTCTCCCTTGAGTTCCTTACTTGGATTAATCAGGCTTATCAAATATTGCAAGTTTGGGGTTAAAAATAAAATAACGAGATAAATCACGATTTGATAAGATTCAACCACTTTTTATAAAAATTAAGATAAATCTGTTCTTAATTGATTCGAATAAAAACATTAGCAAAAAATCGTGCTCGAGCTGCTAAGAGGCAGTGGACATTGCCAGTCGAGAGCCGTACATGCGGAAACCATCTCCATTTACCATCGTCTCGAAGTCGTGTAGCGATCGCATTCCCGATTTCATTGACGACTCCTTTACCTATACTTCCAACTTTCCGTGGATTTCAAAGGCGATTGGGAAGTAACGGGAACGGTCTCCAAGGGCTGAGTATTTCTTCACCTTTTCCTGTCGGTCAGTCAGTATTTTAGATAAATGCTTGATTAAGTCAATTATTGGGTAAACATTAAAGTAAACATTAAAAGTCAGATCAAAGCTCTTGTAGTTATCTGCCAAAACAAGTCGTCGACAAAAACTCATAAAATTTTATGAAGCCAATTCGAATTCCACTTATCTCAGATGACGCCTAGTGTCTGGGTGATACAAAAAGGAATCATTTGTTCACCTCACTCCATTGGAGGTGTTCCTACGGCTTTGGAATAGATGTGGTCTTCTCTTTTTGCAAGTTCTGGATGAACTATTTGATATTGGAAGACTCTCAACTTCTGCAGTTGTACCTTAGGTAAGTTATTGATAGGTCTCCATTATGGCCAGCAGGAATTGAGCACGAAATGGGAGTTACCCCGTATTTAGCGAAAGCTAAATGTTTTGGGAGAGCATCGTTCATCCTAGACTCTTTATTCCGCTTCTTGCAATTAGCCTAATAAACTCAGACGTGTTCGGGGCAAGAACGCCAGACGTCTCAACGGAGATTGACAGGAATGCGAACCGAACCTCAATCCGCGGTACTTTTTCCTTGTCGAATCTTCAGCAGTACTCGGATTTTTTAAACTGAAAATTTAAAATTTCAAAAAACTACGAAAACTAGATTTTAATATACAAAAACCAATTCCCTTGATTGAAATAAAATATGTCAATCTCAGTCTATATTGAATTACAGTGCACACTAAAAGAACGAAACCTAATAATAATAACAGCCTTTTTCACGGAACCGTTGGTATTAGCTCCGCATAGGCAGGACACACACTTTATTTAAGTAAAGAACAGTTAATTTTAACTTATCGTAGAACCAAGGAATGATCTTCACTTCTTTTTTTTTCTTTTTCTTGTGTGAGTGTCCTTTCTAGACAATCCAGTTCCGCAGTGAGTATTCACTGATGACGGCGTCACTCGTCAAACCTTTTCATAGCCAACTGTGCCGGCGTTTATCCGAAGAATTGCACGAACATTAGACATTGTTAAATAAAAAAATTCAATTATTTTAAAAAATGATTTATCTATGCATTAAATCAAGTATTAATATTTTAAAAATTAATTAGTATTTATTGACATTACCCATAGACTGACATTGAAGTCTGAGAAATAGGCAATATATAGGCAATTAACGACCTCAGATGATATGTCACGATTAAACTAGTGATAACGTTTCTTTTATGCTACACGGAAGAATTTGCCATTCAAAGAAGTGGCCACAATTTCGTTCAGTTTGGGAAAACAACATTACAGCTGACCACTAAGCAGACATTAAGACTTCTTAGTAACCAGTCCGTGGTTTCTAAATATTTAAGCAGCCACAAATCTATATAGTTAAAATACCACAAGAAACATATTGAATAATATTTTATTTAAAAAAGTTAAAAACTTATTTAATAATACTTTAAATTGAATAATGGGGGACGTAATATCAATCGAAGTTGAAGTCATCTGATAGAAGTATAACGTCATTAATTTTATTATAAAGAACACTTAATCCCATTATAAGGTCATGAGAGCAATAAAAACCCAAATCACAACAAATCAGGCAATATCGACCATAATTATGGTATTTTGTAATTTCCGTCTTTGATAAACACTTTATCATATCAATTAACGGCACAGTTGGCTATGTAATAATTCCTAGATATTAAACTAATCTTCAAAGGAATATTCTTTCTGTCTTTATTTTCCGTAGACACGTGGTTTCAGGAGTTTGGTAATTCAATTAGTGTTTTCATAAAGCCTTAGGAAAGCCATAATTGAGTTGCTAATTATAGTGCCTGACAGAACACTCAGATTGATTATAATTACATTAAAAGTGCTTATTTATTAATTAAACTGCAATTGGCATACTCAACGGGGGCACAGCTGGTGTTGAGAGAGACCGGTGGTCCCAGGGGCATAAAATTAGAAGCAAACTGCATCAAATTATGAATTTCCCCAATTTAGTAACATTAATGAAAAGTGAGTGAAAGACTCAAATATCAATAAGCTCAATGGAATACGGCAAATTGCTGCAGTGACCTCTGCTTGAATGGAATATTTGGCATTCTCTGACACACAATGGGGATTTTTGCAGCTTTGAATTCCGATTGGAGTATTTCAATGTGGATCTGCTGATAAATGAGGAATTATTAAAATATCCTAAACAACATCTGGCATTCTAATGACGAGGATAATTTGTTTGTTTTAGTCGACAATTTCAATTATGCTAAGCTGTTAGCGTTGATTCTTGTATAAAATACAAAATTGCGGCATTTCCACATATCGGTGGTTAGTACTGTTCTGATTTGCACTTTAACCTTATCTGCTGATTTATTATCACTATCACTCTTTAATGGCTGTCAGTTGTCCTCTAGTAAATTCCCCACTCTGGGCATTCTTGCCTTCTGACAGTCTCTGACATGCAACGCCTTGATGGAAAGTGCTACCATTAAGAAATAATTGTGCTCTTTAATATTTCCATTATTTGTCAAATGCACGATAACTGACGTTGCTTAGTGCCTGCTAAGTTTTAATGAATACTACGCCTGAACAAAGCCATTTACTTATTAGTTCACTTATTTACTTGTCTCATAACCAATTTAGACTATGTCCTGCCGTCTCCCAGAAGAGAATACTTTTGTGGACCAACCAGAATTCGAAAATAAGACAATGGAAGACACTATTGAGGAAAATTGTGATATTTATGAGTATTCCCCCAACATTATAAGCCACTACTACGGTGAACCAATGTCACGACCCCCAAAGTGTAGACCCGGACCGGGAGGATCCGTTGAAGAGCCTCAAGACATTAATTCAGTATACTGCGATGCGAATCTCGGCATGGGGGTGCCCTATGGGAATTATATTTACGAAGATAGAATTTACTTGTACCCAGAAATGGGGGGATATCAAACTTACACTAATGGATACAGTCCCTATCAGATCAGAGAGGACTCGGGTTATTCGAATTCACACATAAACCAGGTTTCCACGTACATCAACCCCCCTGGAACTAATGGAGCAGGATTTAGCAACCGGGAGGGCTATTATAACCAAGGAATCCACAGCGAACAAGGCAATGGAGGCTTTAGAGTCCGAAATAAGCTCAGCAATCCTTACGAGAATTCATCAAACTCACAATCTCCTTTGGAGACCTTCGACAGTCTCATAAACATGCGGCTCAAGTCATTCAAGCATTACAACGTTGAATACGTCGCCTCTCAGGACTCAAATGGATTAGAACAAACTAACGGAAGGTCCAACTCCCTTCATTTGATCGAACAGTGGAAGAAGGAACGGGAGATCTTGCAAAAATTATTCCCCGAAGGTTCCCCAAATCAACAGGGGAAAGACTCCGCTGATAAAATTCAAAATTTTGAAAATAATGTTTTTAAAATTTTTATTTTAGAAATTCTCGCTTTCGACTAAAAAATTAGAGAGAAAGTTTTAACATTTTTACATAAATTTGTGAATATTACTGAAACACTAACAGGAATTAAATTAAAAATAAATATTTATTTTGTTACATTAAAAATAACAATATATTTAATTAACATGTATTAAGTTCTAATTGTTTATCCCCGCCGACATAATTAACGCCTTGTTGCCTCTCACGATAACTATTGAGATCAGCTGTGAAACCACTGGGGCCGTGGACGTTGTGGCTTGAATGTGCCCAGACGTACCACGATATTGAGAAAGATTTGCAACTTAATGCTTCAGTTGTCTCAACAGCAATCGCACTGAACGTGAAACAGAAAAAACATTCAATGAAGCATTTTTTCTGAATTAAAATATTTAGTCATGTGATCCATTAGTCTCGGGAGACGTTTGATACTTGGAGACTGTCTAAGAATCTATCTATTCCCTACTCCATGGAAGAATTTACTAAAATGCTGATATGGGTGGACGCGATGCTAGGAAAGAATGCGTCTCATTCGTATTGTGGGAACTGGATATACCTTAATTAGACATTAGTTAGCTCTTGACATCTTTCCAGTATATCTGGGTTCATTAAATAATAAATCGTATTTATTATTTCTGCACGTGTCACGTGTTTGATTAATTTAATTATGCTAGTTAACGACTGTTCATTGTTTTAAGTTTTCTTAGGGAATTTTAAGAATCTTTAAAGTACTAAAGGCAGATTAATCAATTCAAGTGAATGAGGCTTAATTTTAATAGTGACAAAATAATTGTGACTAAAAACGAGTTGTAGTTAATTTTGTCATGCACGTGTAACTAAGAGACATCAGAACATCTTTCCTAATGAAACACTTCAATTAAGCTAATCTCCTTAACAATTCAAACAAGCTAATTTAGGCACAAATACGGTAAATAAGTATTTTAATTTTTACCATAAAGAACACACCAGGGCCATTGCCTCAAATGTTCCTCAGGTAAATTCACCAGAAATCAGCAAATTAAATACCTTGGTATCTTTACCTGCAGAATTCAATGGAATAAGGAAAAAATCTAGAAATATTTCCAGGCTTTATAACTTAAGTTATTATTAACAATATACATAGAATCATATTAACTATCATCCTACACGTGGACTTCGATAGATGATCTTCAAAGTTGAGCTGGACGGGATTCGAATCATGATCGTTGACCGATACTTCCTCAGAACTTTCAGTTTCCAGTGTCTCCCGAGTCGATCAATTCGTCCATGCTTACGGAAGGAGTACAAGGTTTTCATTCATCGTGAAGCCAAGCAGACATTTAATGTACGTCACCACCTCAATCTTCAGCCTATTGACTAACTGGCCTGTCTAGCTGTTAAGTCTGAATAAACAAGCAAAAATGCCTGAAATATCTTAAACTAATCCAATCTGTCTAGAATGCTTAAAATCAATATGAAAGGAATTTCTTTTGTAAACAAATAACACTAAGAATTGACAAGCCTTCCACAACAATCTATCTTAGAACTCAAAATCGACAGCTGTCAAACACAATTAGTGCATTAACAAAAGATAATCCAATTAATTGCTCACAAAAAACAAAAAAGACAATAAAATCATGATCCGGTAAAATTGGGTTTCCGTTTTCCAGAAACGCGGACATGCCCTCTTTTCGGTCATTCTACAATGAAAAACCATAGCAACCAGTGCAAACGTCGACCAGAAAAGTCTCCTTTCATAAGCCAGCCCAGCATTCAACGTCATCTCGTGTCCTAGGAATGAGTGGTCCTCAAACCTGCCCGCACAGCATCTTTGCACAACATAAGAGCTGTCCGTGAGTATTCTGCGATCTTTTCAGCAGTCTTTATGGCCTCTATGAGGACCTCACCAGTCGGGTAAACCTCACAGACAAGCCCTGAAAGTTAAGTAAGTGACAAAACCCATCTCCTTGGCCACGTGGGCTGTAATGGGTTCGCCTGTAAGGACCATCCTCATTGCATTGTATTTCCCGACAGCTCGAACTAAGTTTTGGGTTCCTCCGCCACCAGGAATTGTCCCCAACTTTATTTCTGGCTGTCCAAAACGCGTGTTTTCCCCGGCATAGATAATGTCGCAGCTCATGGCCACCTCACAGCCTCCACCTAACTACCACGTGTTAATTAATCAGATAAAACAGCTATTCCGGTAACCGCCGCGATTATTGGAATCCGAAGGTTATGAAGACAACTCCAGTTGTGGAATATGTTCTTGTTGTAGCTCTCCGAATAGGTCCGGTCGAGCATTTCGGGAATATCGGCACCCGCTAAAAATTTTTTGGTTAAAATAAAATAATTTAGAATTAAAAAAATATTTTTTAGTTTAAATATTTAATAAATATTACCCGCGAAAGCCCTGTGGTTGCCAGTGAGAACAAGACATTTAATTTGTTCATTATTTTCAAAATATTTAATGGAATTTTCAATCTCAAGCATCATTTCATCACAAAGTGAATTGAAAGCACGTGGTCTGTTCATTTTGATAAGTCCTACATTGCTATTCTTTCCCACTATTTCCTGAATTATTAGGTTGTACTCTACTCTTTAAATTTCAAGCATACTTTGGTTACATAAATTTCTGCACGTTATGCCGAATAAGTGTCTCACCAGAAACATCTTAATTAATAAAGTTGTTCAAATTTAAATTTTTAATTTTTTAAAATTTTTATTGAGGCAAACAAAAAGTATCTAAATCATTCAAATTGCTCATTACCAACGATGCAATAGAAGCATACTTAGAGTTCACTAAAGAATACCGAGGACGACTGGGATACATACTACTCTTTGCAGTCAAAAAAATCTAAAGAGTCAAAAATAAAGCTAGATGAAGCAGAACCTAGATACACTCCGCTTATTGGATTTTCGAGAACATGGAAGCGCATACTGATAAAATTGACCGTAGTGCTGCACAAGTCACGAGAAAATAACTTTAAGTTGCGTCGCCAACTTTCAGGATGAGGGCTCCGTTGTGGCCTGCATGCATTGAGTACGCATTTGAAGTTACTCTTCATAATCGCGAGCCGAATGCTTTATAAGAACCATCATGGCTCTCTACCTTCAGAATCTAAAATACTAAATGATTAGAACTCTAACTTGGTTGCTATTCACCCATCAGAATTTTTTCAAATAGCCAGTAACGTTCACTAAGGTACCATGAGCGGGCAGAGATTAAGTTTCCAATTTTTTGAAGAAATAGTAGTAAGAGAATTCTAGGTTTCCATAGCGAGAAGAACAAAAGTTACATCACCGGAAAGGTCAGCGTACTTCCGGAGGTTCAATGTCTCGAATTTCCAAATATTCCATCTCCACCACCAAAGCCCGTTTGACAAATTCGTTTAATGTATTGTCACTGAGGGCACTCCACCTAAGAGCGAGTGGATGTGGTCCAAAACCGTTAATCCTCTCACCGCATCTGTATTTTATGTGACAATAACTTATTCAGTCCAAATCGGAGTGAGATTTAAATTGAGTCATCGTAGAGAAAAGTCACCAATAGTCCGTGTGGAATGGCGTTGACCAAGGCCCCACTGTCAGGCCACTGAGAACTTAATGCTAATTTCCAAAACTTCCAGTATTAATCTTTTCTAAGCTTTAAGAGAAAAATGCAGACATAAAAACAATTAAGTAAAGCTCACATCTTTAAAATTTTTTTAATCTAAATTTTAATCACTTTTCTTAATATTGAATTCTCAAAGTCATTAAAGCCACGTGGCGCCATGTGGTTAATTGGTTGAAAATTTCTCTTTCTTGTGGCGCCATGTGGTTAATTGATGAAAATTTCTCTTTCTTGTGGCGTCATTGGGTCCACCTTACTCAGGAAACGCCAAATGCCAACTCTCCTTTCCACCGGGAGATAATTTCGTTCCTTGGGGACGAGTTCTGGAATCGACCTCAGTTCCCCGTTCAACGTCCTATGGATCACTTTTCTTGAGTGAAAGTTCTGCTGGATCGGTTCCCACAAAAAACTAAAAGACACGTGGTAATAAAATTTTCTCCAAAGTGAAAAATAATATAACCTAAATTCATTATAATTCCATGTAATATCGAGTATGAAGTCTGGTTACAATCAGTTACATAGCCTTTTGTCTGATGACATCGGATCTGACAGTGGTGGGGTAGAATCCGCTAAACTTTTCAGTGAAGCTCAATTCTCGTCAAACAAATTTCAAATATGAGGAGACAAGTCCTTCTGAAACGACACATTAGTTGAAAGGGATCTTCCAAATCAACAAAAATGATTGATGATATTTATTCCACTCCGACTTGCATGATACTCTTCCCGTTCATTTTGTCTCATCCCCTACTTGACAATGGCACAAGTAAGGTCACACTCGAAATGGTTAGAAACCATGAAAATGTCAGAAGTAGAATTGAAAAATTTTATTAATGCTATCAAAAAATCATTTGTTGACATAATTATTAAGAATATTCTAGAATTAATAGCCACTGATAACTCCCTTACTCCTTAAAGGCTCTTGTCCTCAAATTTGTGTCAGACGGGATTTTAACAAGTACGATTGATAGAATTACCTTTCATAATAAATCTTGAACTTTTTTATGTAATTTTTAAGTAGAATTTTTTCCACATTAAAGAAAATCCTGGCACAGTGGACGATATTTTACATCGACGTTTATGATAGTTTGTGGGAAACTCCAATTAAGAGTCCAGACCCTCCAAGGCAGGTTCAACTCCCCCTCAATGACCGAGTTAAAAGTACAAATCTTTAGAAAAGCGGCAACAATGAATGAAAAATATCTACGAAAACCACGAATGACCATAGCGACAACCTCAACTATGATCTATAGAAAATATAAAAGTGGATAACTCCAGAAGATCTGGAAACTCTCCGTACGAAAACGCAAACCGATGGGGCGTGGAGGAGATTGGCTCGCCCTTGTACAAGAATCCCGATGAGATAAATTTAAATACAGTAAAGTCCTTTAAATCATCCCAAAATTGTTCCTGAACTATTTTTGACCAATTTGGAAATTTAAAAAAATTATTTAAAAACCATTAAAGTAAAACATTATTTTTATCTATATAGTCAGTTTCTAGCCCTGGACGGAATCAGTTGTCTCGTACATATTGTAAATTTCGTCTTCTTTATAATGTTTGAAAATTTCTTCAAAGTGATCCACAAATCAGGTTGTTTGCCAGTTATCATTTCCCCATGTAATTTATGCATTCGAAAAACATGTCTTTTTTGATCTAGCCCCCAGTTCAGCGTAGCAGAAGGCTCCCATTATGGAAATGAACCCGGAGTTGATACAGATAAGTATTGAGAGAGCAATACTGTTGGTCTGGGTCAGCATGCTAGTTGAGGGTATAAAATTCCGGATCTAATCATTGACCCGACAATCATGGCTATAGAATGGAGCATTTTCAGATGCCAATTATCACTTTCAGATGCGAAAAAGCAAATAAAGTATTTCCAGGAAATGTCCTAAAAACATGAAATAGCTCTTCTCCAATCGATAAAAATCTATTCTCACAAATTCATAGCACAAAAGTTTATGACAAATTATTATATAGAAAGATATCTATGACGAAGACCTCCACCTCGTTACTACGGAGAACACTTAACGTCCTCTAATCATGGAATACCTTACGGAACGTCACCGGGACTTCCTCAATATGGCAAAGTCCCCCGACCATCGCCTACCCGAGATATGACAAGAAACCTTCCTCGCTGTGGAAATTAATCCAAGACTCCAAAACTAACCGCAGAAAAAGGACTGGTATGGACATGAGGGATCACTTAATTAGACGATAACTTTCATCATCTTTCTCCTGATTTTGGGGTTAATAAAATAAATAAAAATAATGCTGAATCAAGAAAAATGAAACAATAAAAGGAACCCGTAAACAAATGATGTTTTAGAAGAATCCATTTTAGATATTGCTCCAGATCTCCCGAAAGATTTTTACTCGTTTAGGCAAAAACTACAGCTGAGCTAAAAAAAATATCGATTTTTCCTACCTGATTATCCAGTCTGTTAGATTCCTCCATTCTCTTCTCGAGATTTCGAGGCTGTCTAGAACAGGCATTCAAACTCATAAAGCTTCAGTTGCTGCATACTTTGAGTAAATAAGTCACAATAACAAATCTGGAAAATATCGCAATCTTATAAAAGTGTAATAATTTTTTTCAAATTTCTTGAGAATTGAGTCTCCTTTCGAGTATACAATGCACCAAACAGTATAATATTGGAGGAAGTATTGCGGAGTTAAGACATAAACAAAGGTCTCCAACTGAAGCTTTAAATTTCTAACGCAGAAAAGAGCATCCATGCTTTTTTCTTGAGTATTTTAGCATGTTACATAAATTACCTCCCTCTTCAATTAGGAGGCCAAGGTATTTCATAGTTTTCTTTAAATTCGAAGTCTGCAACAGGACCTTCCATCAATTTAGGAATACTGACAGTATTCCATTTGTTCATTATTATTATTTATTAACCCCGGATACACCGAGAAAGAAGTTAAAGTAACCAACTAATTAAGTGCATCCAGTTTCCACTTCTACAGAACCAGAGTCCATCCGGAATCAGCATAAAGGGTAAGACGTCCATTACATGCAGTTGTGGAAACCCTCCAGTGGAGTGGGGAAGAGCAAATGATCCTTTTTCATGCCGGCCTGGCACTGGCGTCACCTAGACAGGTGGATCACATGACGTCACTCTATTAGGAAGAGAGAGGAGGAACAAACAAGCAGCAGAAAAATTTAAACCAAGTAACCACGGCGCCACGCGGCAAAAAATCATAATTGTTCATGTTTTAAACTGTTTTTTTTCAAAATATTTTGACTTAATATAAATATAAATAAAAATTATAAATTAAGATTATTTTAATAAGGAAAAAAGACGTGTTACACGTGGTGGCTGGAGCTAACTTTGGTCAAGACAGGGGAACTCTGAAAGTAATCTATATAAAATTCACCAGGACCTCCTCGAACTCTGCAAGCCTTTGGCTAGCAACCTTAAAAAACTCCATAATTTCAAAATGGTGCTCTGCAAACAATCACACTTCCTTCCGACCATATCCAACAAGCCACCTCACTGATAATGCAAGACGAATTTTCTACATAATCGCATATCAACAAAGGCTATCCGAAGCCAGAATCTGAAATAGCTCTTTGATAACCTTGCTCGATGGTATAGGTCTCAGAGTACACCCTCGACAGAGAAACAAGGAGGACCTTATATTAACTCTGTTAGGAACAATTCTTCTTCATGAAGGTATCTGACTCATGACTGTACTCTAGGACTTCATTTCGATTATTATATTCGAAGTTTTTTCTGCCCAGGCCCTCCGTAGACTATCAGAAACTTGTGAAAGTTTCTAGAACTATTTGCTAGATTGAAACAGCTGTTCTCTTGCAAACTATGAGGTCGGGAGGCGGCAGAATTCTAATCATCTCTGAGATCCGTGGATCTCGATCGTGGTTGTGGAAATCGCCTAGACAGGATCACAGTCTTCTATTTCTGTCGAGGGAAATGACTCTCGGAGAATCAGGATAGCATTGATTTGTTGATTTTCTCGAATCTCCAGCAAACAAACCTGCATGCCGACGATGATTTGAGTTTTTCAGTTGTTTATCAAATTTATCTTTGCGGGATTTTGTGAAAGTTATTTTGTCTCCGAAGGCGAAAGTTCTAAGCACTCTATTTTAAAAATCTTTGATAATTCCGAATAGAAACGAAGATTCATCTTGACCAATGGTTAGCTAAAGTTAAGATAAGAGAGCAATGAGTGGTGGCAAACTAAATCTGTAGGAGAGAAATTGCCGCCAAAGCAGACAGGTAAAGATGCTATGTTATCCAGTTGTGAGATATTACAGTGGGACGGAAAGTGGTTTATTTAACATTTCCATAACTGCGAATGTTGTCTTTATAGGCGGTTCGTTATTTTGATGACGTCCTTGATTCCTTCCTCCATGAGGGGCATCTAAGTTTTCTGAGACCTTTGAAGAATTGAATATTTGTAAAATTAAATTATTCTCAGGATGCAAAATCTAAAATTGGTGACTCAAATTTTGTCTCGATTAGAAGCCATAATTGTTTTTATTGGGTCGTACAGTTGGTCTAAACAGTGACCCTTGCGGTAAATCCATGAAGCATCTAAAGGGCAAAAGAGAAATTGGGTTGGGCTGATAAGTTGAAAAGGTAGCCAACAAGTTATAATCTCATAATTAAAAAACTCCGAAGAACGGAGACAAAAAATAGAAAATTAAAATAATTGGACCAATTTGCGATAACAGATAAGATAACAGATAACATGATTTATTCGCAAAACCCCAACTAACTAACAAGGTAAGAGCCATTAACTAAAGAGGAAAGCCAAGATTTGGGGTCGTCTATATCGGGGCACTATCATGAGACACCGTATGTCTCTTCTCCGTAAAAAGCCCCAATTACAATGCGATTTCACAAGCAATGTAATAAATCACCGATTCTTCTTGTTTTTCTTTCGTATTCGTCATCAATTTCAGATGCTAAATCCAATCCATGTGCTTCAATTTAGTTTCATTTATAATTAGAACTTCCATCTGGATCGTGCTATAGCAACCAGCACTGAGGCCCGTTTCCAAAGAGAACGGGCATTAATCAGGGTTATCCTGACTACTTCTGGTTTTTTTTCCGGTGGCTGCCCTCTCTTCTCTGTATTGAAGCTTCTACTGTTTCTTTTTTAGAATGTTTCTTACTATATGTCCTATTCCAAGCCAGTTTTAATTTCTTATTCGTTCCAATTTTGGAAACTTCACTTTCTCCATTATGGGCATTTTCTCGTTTTAGAAATAATTTTCCATTCGATTCTTTCCTTTTTGGTCAATTTTGTTTTTTTCGCTATGTTAGCTTCAACAGCCTTGGGACATCTTCCATAATTGGCAAAGTCGATGGATGAACCACAATTCAAAAAACTTATTATTGTTTTAACCGAACACTGCGATCTTCTATGTGAATGAACAAACAAAGGATCTTTCACACATCTCCATTAGGCCTGAAGTATGTTTCTCAAACTCGTAGTATATTTCTTCATCTTGTAGCACAAGTGGCACCACTTTTGTCACCAGTGGCACCATTTGCGACAAGACAAGACAAGACAAATTTTATTTTCTAACAAACCCCAAAACTAATTACTGTAAAGAAACCAAAACCTGAACCAAAACTAATTAAGTGGGTTTGTATTCATCGTGTAGGGTCATTTTATGAGACACCACATGTCTCTACTTCGTTTGGACCCCAAAAATTACATCACATTTTCCATAAGTGATGTAATAATTTTTCTATCTTTCTGACTTTCAGGTCGTAATCCTCTTCGATATTAGATTTTAAGTCCAGTCCATATGCCAATTTAATCGCAAATCTTCTGGACTTTTCCAATTTTTTGACAAAGACATCACTTTCTTTTGTTCTAAACCATCCTTGATAACCATATATCAAGAATGGTTCAACACACGCCGAATACACAAAAAGAAAAGTTTCAGGCTCCAAATGAAATCGAATTAAAGATTTCAACATTCCTGTAGCTTTCTTTCTTCGTGTTTTAATATGTTCCTTGAAAGATCCTCTTCGGTCTATCAACAATCCGAGATACTTCAATGTTTCAGAGATTTTTATATCCCCAGTATTCACACATTGATTAATATTTTTTCTTTTACTTGCAATCCAAGTGACTGTTGTTTTTTCCCTCGATAGAGTCAACCCATTGTTTTGGCACCACTTTCCAATCTTAGTAATATGGGATTCCACCCTTTTCCATGAAATTTGTTTATTCATGCTTGAATCAAGCACAAGAATGTCATCAGCATAAATAATCATTTGACTATTTACGCTCTCTGTTTTCGGCAAATCTCTCATTACGCAATTGAAGAGTAGCGGGCTGAGAATTGAACCCTGTGGAACTCCTCTTCGCAATTCAATTTTCTTTGAAATTAAATTTCCAACACGTATATATGACTTTCTTTTTGAAAGAAAGTTTTCTATCCATAATAACGCAGTTTTCCCAATTTCTGCTTTTGACAACGTATCAACAAGTCCAAAGTGCCAAACACTGTCAAACGCTTTTGTTATATCCAAACATGCTATTGTAAGAAATTCCTTTTTATTTCGTGAAATTTCGATTGCAGATCTTAGCTCTTTAAAGCAATCTCCAGTCCCTTTTTTATGCCGAAATCCCAGTTGATTATCAGAGAGAAAATTATTATCCTCAACATGCCTTGATAGACGATTGAAAACAATTTTTTCCATAACTTTCGATATTGAGCAGACTAGGCTAATTGGCCTATAACTATCTGCTTTTGACCTTGGCTTTCCTTTTTTCACAACCATGCGTACAATTGTTCGTTTCCAATAAGCTGGAACATGACCAAAACTCCAAGAAGAATTATATAATATTTTTAGGCACTCAATCAAAATTGGGCCTGCGTTCTTGAAAATACTCATTGGGATAAAATCCCACCCTGGTGCTTTATTTTTGCAACCCTTAATTGCAGCATTTATTTCTTCCAGCGTTATAGGATGACACAAGGGACCACTCAGTTTCGACTTTTCTTTATAACTACTTCTTGTATCTTGTACTTCTATCGGAATAAAAGATGCCGGATCTATCTCTTGAATTTTGGACAATTGTCGACGTAAAACATTTGGAATTTCTTCTTTTGGAATAGTGAGACCATCATCTGACTTGAGAGATATTTCTTCATTCTTATTGCTGGGAGAATTCATTCTTGCATATAGTTTCCAAAATTTTGGATTCTGTCGACGTAACTTTGAACATTCTCTTTTCCATACTTTTTCTTCATTCTTTTTTACAACATCCATTATTTTCTTTCATTTACCCAAAATTGGGATATAATTAAATGTTTAATTTTTGCCAAGAAGTAATGCATTAGAATTTATCGTTTAATTTTCGTTAGGTAATAGCTATATCTTGATTAAATTATTATAAAATAATGCAAATAATTTAATAAGATTTACATAATTTTTATAATTACATTTTTTCATTTTTAATTTAATTTTAAGTGATTTTAATTTGTATCTTTCTGTATCAGCCGGGTGCCACAGTGGTTAGTTGTCGGGCTAAAGTGGCTTAGGTCATGGGTTCGATTCTCACTGCTGTTCACCTGGTGGATGGTTCCACGCATCTACGATGCGAAAAGGGTTTGACGAGTGACGCCGTCATCAGTGGGGATTCACTGCGGAACTGGATGGTCAAAAGGACATACACACAAAAAAAAACAAAAAAGTGAAGAGCTCTCTACGATCAGTTATAATAAAGTGTGTGTTCTGCAAGAGCGAAACCCTAGGCATCTTGCGTGCTTATGGCAACGCGGTAGTGCTTACTTATTATATTATTATTTTTTATCTTTCTTAGATTCGACCAAGAAGCCCCTGCGAACTGGTGGCAATCCGTTACCTGACATGCACAATCTTGTTAATTCCTTTTGCTAAAGATCTTCAACGTGTGATAAAAGTTAAAAACAAGAAATGACATCGTTATAATTAAGTGATTGTATTACTTTTTGTCTGAGGTCGTGACGAGGACTAAAATTAAAGGAAGTACCTAAGTATTTTGGCGGATCATTTGTCTGTCTTTTTCGATTTTGAGTCGTCAGAAATCCCTGAACTAAACGACCTAGTCCGTCGATCGGCACAATGATCTAAAGGGCTACTAAGGATCTATGAAAGACTATATGTTTTCAAAAACTTGTCTCGATAGCTATCGTCAGAGGAAACAACTGGCCATTGAAGCGCCTTAGATTACTTTATTCTTTCTCGTGGTTCCATGGATAATAAATTAAATAGGTAAAAGTCTTCGTTTTCCCTAACGAATCCGAGTCGTCTGGCTACTCTCAAAATGTGATTTAACTAGTTACCCTGAGAGACAACTCAATGGCAATCATGTAGATGGGAGTAAACAATTAGAACTTATACATTAATTAAAAAGATGAATCAAAAAATTTTGTCGCGAATATTCCGAAATATCTATTTAGTTGGATAAAAAATTTCTTCGCTGACAGGGAGTCTCTAGTGGACGTTGGAGGAAATGTTTCAAGTGGAATCTCACTTAATAGAGGGGTTCCACAGGGCTCTGTACTAAGTCGATATTATTCAATATTTCATCTTCTGAGTTTTTTTTAATTTTTGAAATTTTTAAACTGAGCATATTGATATTATCACACCTACTTATTTTAATTTGTAGCTATTACCATTGAAATTAAGCACCTGATACGTTGATTCCTTAAAACTCTTGGAATTACAAGGGTCACCGACGATCTACGCGAGAATGGACGGTTTCGAGAGTGTATCTCGATATCTATTGTCAGAGGTAACAGCCTGGTGATTCAAGCTCTTTAATAAATTAAATTTACTGTCCATTTTATTCTTAATTAGTAATCAATCACATTACCATTCAAGCGTCTTTCCAAGGTGGTGAGAAAAAAATTGAGTAACCGCATTTGTAAAAAAATCGGTATAGTGGTTCCAACAATCTCAGATGTATCTCAATGGGATATAGTTTAACTCATTAAGAGATTTTGGAAATACTGACAGGAAATAAGTAAGGGGCAAGAAGAGGGATCGTGATGATCGGGGTTGGTTTCAAAATACTAATTATCGATGAATTTTAGAGAATTGATATTATCGGAGGCAAATAGATGATTCAAACGTAGATTTTTCAGATAATGAGTTGCTACACGATCCGGTCCATTACATTTGAATTCCATGAGTTTATGATAAGTTTTGACATGACAGACTGGGAGACACTGACTAGGTGTACATTTTCTGAAGACGAGTTTACAACATAGAGGAGTCTTTGGGTGATTCTATGCTTGCTGCTAAAAATTATTTACCATAGAACGTCAAATCAACAATTTTTAAAATCGTTAAATAATTTTTTTAGCAAGTTTCCATCCACATTGTAAATTGAAATATATTTTTTAAATTCGCAGATATTATCATGGTCGTGAAATACAAACTGATTTTGTGTAAGCAATGGAATGTTGTTGTCTATTCTACAGAGACCTTTAATAGTTTACAAATCACTCAACCTGAAAAATAAACATCGTCGATACTAATTTTACTACGGTTTTTGCAGTTAGTCAGGATTGGAAGGATGGATTCCTTAGATATTGAATACACGTGTCCTGAACAATAATCTGGAAATGTTGGATTTTGGTAATCAGTATTCGAAACGTACCTTAAATGTGATCTTAAAGGATACCATTTACTTTGAGTGACCCTTATCGCTTCTATTCCACTATTGATCGCACAAAACATGAAGGGGGTTTGTTCTATTGGCTTGTTAACCACATTTTTTTCGAAAAAATGAAAAAAATTGTCAATATTTAAAAATACATCGTCGTCAATTTTTATAAAGTGATCAAAATCTCTGAACTCGTAAAATGCCCACGTGAGAGCACTTTCAACTTTTATAGTCAAATTTCTATAATCCTCATAAAAATTCTTAAAAATGATATCATTGTTGATTTTCCGTTCGTTTTTTGTTATTTTTAATGTATTTCTCTCCTTATTTTGTCCCATAAAGAAAATAAGTTTAGAATTCATTTTTTCCATCAATTTTGCATTCCCCCAAGTCTCCCGCACTGCATTTCTTTTTCCACGTGACTTGGCTCTAATTGATAAATTCAGTTACAACCCGAAATTACGACGAATAAAAACTTGTATTTTCGACGATAAATGTAGTTTGTGTTTCCAGTGAACACAATAATAAGTGAGGCCAACTGAAAATGTCAAATATTAACTACAGTGAGCAATACTAATAATATCCTTTGCAATTTGGCGTTTTTTAAATTATTAAAAATTCTCTTCATTTGTGCGGTGAGTTTTATTGCTGAATATTAAATTTTTATTAAAATTGAATATTTTTAAATTGAAAATTAAATATTGTAATAAATATATTCGAAATTTTTTAAATATTATTTTTTGAGTAAAAAATAACTTAAATGAAGAAAAGTCATAATTATACTTTTGAAAATAGAAAAATTAGGTTTTCAACCGCAAAACTTGTCAGCACGGATTCCAAAAACCCGCGATTGTTGGTAAACACGCTTTGAATGAACGTTCTAAAACAAATTTATCTGTCTGCTAATTTTAATTGCCATTTTTAGGCTTCAGATCGTAGTTTAGAACAGATTATGAGTTCGGAACAGACATTGTATTGCTTTCCATTCGACGTTATTCTTCCAACCACTGTTGTCAGGGTTTTTTGTCATGGCTTATTTTTTGTTTCATGAGTTTCTATGATGATTCAACAATTTCTGGCTTCAGAGTCTCGCTGAGCATTCTGCAAGTAGTGCACTGTTCCTTATTTTGTTAGGCTATATTACTCTATTGCTTACTTATTTTCAGAATTTCTTCAGCGAAATTCGCTCTTCCTTTTATATCAATCACGAAAAGCAGTTTTATGAAAACACAGATTTCAAAAAACGATATTTCTGAAAATTTTTACATTTTTTATTATTCAAAAAGAAACAACTTTCACATTGACTCTAAGAGCTACTCCAAAAAGTTAGACCATTGATTTGTAAGAGATCACTTTCTCACAGGTTTGATGATCCAAAGTCTGTCGGTTATAACCTCCGATAGCATGATGCTCTTACTTGGACTCTTGAGTAGACAATACGGTTAGCAGCAGACTCTACATCAATCTGGCCATTCACGTACGTTAGTCACGAACGTCAGATTTTTAAATTTTGTTAGTCACTAAATCGTTCCGTAGTTTGTGTAATGGCTAATAAAATCCCAACATGTGATCTATAATTTTATATATGGTCAGTCCAAGCAGAAGCATCTTTACTATTTTTCAATATTTCTTGCAATTAATCCATCTTTTCTTAGAGAATCTACAAATTCTACCTCATTTGATCGCCCAAGTGGAAAAAATTCATTATAGGAGATATCATATTTTTTCCTCCATCTTCTTTTGAATTTTTACAAGTCACTCATATTTATCATCAGAATTATTATTAAATCTGAATAAAGAAAGAAACAAGTTGAAAATTAACAACCAATTAAGTGTGTGCGACTCCCATTGTCGGAGAAACCGAGTCCTTGCAATATCATACAAGCTCATCCAGTACCAGCCTTAAAGGTGGAAAAAATCATTCTTTGCAGTTGTGGAAACCCCTCCAGTGGAATGGGGAGAGAAAATCATCCTTTTACACGCGACCCTGGATCTGGGCGCTACCTGAGACAAGTTGATCATATGAAGCCACTCTATTCGAATAGGAAATAGAAGTAGAATAGAGACACCAAAAATCTTCAAATCAAGTAGCTCATAGCACGACGCTAACTTTGGCATTGCTCGATTAGATTATGTCGCGAGCGCATTTAGCGACCGAGCGCTACGCACGACCAGTCAATCAATCAAATTAACTTAATTTTTTCAAGATTAAGAATAATTATTATTTTTAACTGTTATTAGTGACTACATTCAACTTCTTAAGTCTTTTTGAATGTATTTTCATTACCGATCCATCACTATTTTCCGATATCTCCAACATCCAAATCATATTTTGAGCGGTGTACTCCCATTTTCCTATTCATCCTCTGAATGACCACGTCATGCCGCTCCGAATGATGTGATCGTCAGAGCTCTGAAGGCTTCAGGCTTCCCAGCACAGCTTGAACCAGTAGGTCTTGATCGAGGAGATGGGAAGAGACCTGACGGGATGACCCTTTTCCCCTTCACGTCTGGAAGATCTTTGGTCTGGGACGCAACTTGCATAGACACGTTCTCAAGCACGAACATTTTTAAATCTGTTCAGACACCTGGAGCAGCTGCTTCGACCGCGGAAAACCTAAAAATCAAGAAATATTCTTGCCTCGGGGATCGCTACCGATTTACTCCTGTTGCGACCGAATCATCCGGAGCCGTTGGTCCAATGACGGCTGAATTCTTGCAAGAACTCGGAGGATTGCTTGCCAGAAAGAAAAGGGATCAACGAGAAGGGTTATGGCTAAGACAAAAGATCGGAATAGCCATACTCCGAGGGAACTCGTTCGCAATCCACGCAGCAGGCTTCCTCAACTGACATTTGTTTAATTGTTAAAAAAATTTTAAAAATATAAAAAAAAAATTAATCCTCTTATAATATGAGGACTCCAAATTAATTTTAGGAAAATTAAACTCAAATTCATCTAAATTATATTTAAATACAAAACTGAATGAACCTACGTTGTCTCGTTCAGTATTGTTTTTTACTACAGTATTAAATCCTGGAATCCCACGATATTTCTGAAACGGACTAACTCCTACGAAAAAAATATAAAAATCAATTTATCTGTGGATAAGTGAGGCGTTTGATTGTATAAAAAACCACTCCTTTTATTATCCAAACTTGGAATGTATTTCACCCACTTTTTTTTATTATCCAAACTCATCATTTTTGACAAACTTCTTGTGATCGTTGGTTAAATCTCTCCACAATCCCTTGACTTTGGGCATTCCATGTATTTGCGTCACATTAAATTCTTTGCATAACTTTGTCATATGAAAATTTTTGAATTCTGTACCATTGTCCGATTGCAAATATACACATGGGCCGTATTCCATAAAAATTTTTTCTAGTTTATAGGCCATTTCATTTCCACTTTTATTCATAAGATTTTTCGTAAGAGCATATTTGGAATAAACATCAACAACAGAAAGCGACCAAGAAAAATGATTATTTTGATCTTCAACTGTATAAAATAACATAAACTTTCAGACCTTTTAAGATCAATCAGATCGACTTGAAATCTCTCATTAGGCGCATCATCATATTGTTTTAGTGGTACTGAGAATTGCCAAATATTGAATTCTCTAACAATTTGTCGAGTGATCTCTCTTTTTACTATAAAAAATCTTCTCCTACAACGAGCTTCCAATGGATTGTGCCACAATGATTGGCCTCATGAATCTCCCGAGCGATTATTTTCATTTCTTCTATATTCGTGGAAACAATTACGAGCTTGTGTAGCCCATTTACATCTTAAGATATAATTTCTCCTCATTGATTATGAAATTTTCCGCTTTCTTTTTGAGTCGATACTTCCTATGCTTGGGAAGATCGACATCCTCATTATCAACTAAAGATCTCAACTAATTATATTCATTTTGATCTTTCACAAACAAACGCTGATGTGACATAACGGGCAAAAGACAAAATTTTGGATAATATTTTATTTGCGGTAAGTATGCCGACAAAAAATTATTTAAATTTCTATAAAATAAATAATAATAAATGTTAATAACGTCAAGAATAATCTGATTTAATAGAAAAATATAATGGTTCTTTTTTTTTTTTATTTTTGATAGATTAGTCATCAATTAGATTGTTCTTCCTCTCTTCCTATTAGAGTGGCGTCATGTGATCTACCTGTCTAGGTGGCCCCTAGTGCCAGGCCGGCACGAAAAAGGATCATTTGCTCTCCCCCACTCCACTGGAGGGGTTTCCACAACTGCAACTATGGAGTCTTTTACCTTTTATGCTGATTTCGGATGGACTCTTTCTGTAAAAGTGGAAACTGGATACACTTAATTAGTTGTTTACTTTAACTTTTTTCTCTGTGTATCCAGGGTTAATTAATAAATCAATCAATTAGATTGACAGGTTGTTGACAGGTGTCAAAGTCGCTCATGCGCTCGCGACAGATTATCACTTATTTATTTATCGCAGTATAATTTATTGTACATTTTGCAATAAAACACCAACAAAATACAGTATAACTCTTTCTATCCGACAGTTTTCTTAACCGCCAACATAAAAAAATAGTTCATTAAAATTTGTTTAAAATATATCGAGCTAATGCTTTACCACCAAATGTAAGAAAATTATTGCAACAGCTTGACAAAAAACTCGCAACAATTATGCACATTCGCAACAAGAAGGTTTATCAAGTAACGCGCTTCTCCGCAGCCCGGATAATCTTAGATGTCAGGCCCCTTCACGAATAGTCGATTGTGGCCTTCTGAGACATCCTTCAACTGTGACAGGAAATATTTCCAAGTCCATTAGTTATTGCAGCCCAACACTGACTTGGTGGGCCTTTCATGTTCAGTTTGGATACAAGTCGTCCACTTTATTAGCGAATATCTTGCGGGCGACGGTAGTTGTTCAGACTTATCCTCCATAGTTGTGTTTGTTTTGTTTTGACTTCTTCCTAGTTTACTTGAATTCACATTTACACAGTATATAATCAATTTGATTGTAAATCGGAGCCATCTCACCATTCCGATTTTTTATCTGTTCGACCAATGTCGTCATGTGCCTTGCGGGCTGTTTGAAGGCCGTATTACACAAAATGATTCTATTCTTATTAGTGAAGAGCCAAGCCAGGTGACAGATAAGTTCTACATTTTCAAGGATTTGTAGACCGAGAGTCGTTATTGATGACAATAGAGGGAGTATTGTTGTGAAACAACGTTGAATCTCTATTAGACTAACAAACGTCAGCAATGAAGAGCTGTATTGAAGTTTTCTAAAAAAGGATTAAGGAGATTTTAGTTCAATCACCAGGAAATATTGTCGAAATTTTTTTGAAGGACTTCAGAAGAGTTGTTAAATGGCTTAAAGTAACTATAATATCATCGGCATAAGAAAAGGAAAGTAAATTATGGTTCGTCAGTAAGCTTGATGGGGAAGATTAATTAGGCCGAATAGAGGATTGACCGAACCTTAGATAACTAACCAAATTAATGCAGTCACATACAATCTCCGTCTGGTTGATATATTAACTTCTCAATGGGCAATCATTCTAATCACCCGTCCGTCGATTTCAAGTAAAAGTAGACGACAACTTGTCTATGACCGAGAAAGTTTTATGTCCATTATCTGCTCATGATTAGATGACATCTCTTCTGACCTTTTCTACAAACCACATAATTTACCTCAACTCCCAGTAATGATTTCTATATGTCTTATACCACGTGGTACATCACCTCGACCTTTGAACCCAATTAACCACTAATCAGTATGTGGTCTAAAATTCAACTAAAAAAAACACAATATCATAAACTTCATAAATCATCGTTAAAACTAGACATCTCTTTTTCGTCGACATTTTCAGTGTTTGGAGTCGGTATTTTCACTTGATCTTTTATGGAAGAATCTACTAATTCTTTCTTGTTCTGATCCACCATGTACACGTTTTTAGTTTTTTTGTTAGAGGAGCATTCATATTTTTCTTCAGTTGACTTCCTTGAACTCCCAGAACTCACTCCATCTTTAGCGTTATGAGTATATGGTTCACTTATATGCCCCTCCTCCTCCATTTTTGGTAAATTGATATTTTTCCGTTTTTTGGGAATTGTTTGGTATTGTAGAGTGACATTTATCCGCGAAAACTTTTTGAAAAAAGTGCCAATGTAAATATACATTTCTATGAGGGAAAACCATTCGAAGAAAGCTGCGATACTGAGAAGAGTCTAAAATATGACATAACTGTACTTTTTCTTTTGAGTAAAATGTAACGATTCGAAAAACAGCGACTAATTGAAAAAAACAAAAATACACAAAATAATGATCAAAACGAAAAATGAGGTCAATATGAACTGCAATCTGCAATGGAACCTCGAAAAATGACATGGATGTAGTTTGTAGATAATAATAGACATTAAACACATGTAAACTCCAAGGAACGTAAATCCTACTCCTCCCGCTATCCGATGGACTGGATTTTCGGGATTTGACTACATAATATAGTTTTTGTACTTCAAAGTTAATTGTGACTAATAATCCCATCCCACTGATGAGAAAAAAGATGAGACATAATAAATTAAGGATGTTTTTCTTTCCTTGTTCCAGTAGCTGATTCCTTGTTATGTCATATTTGATGTAGAAAATCAGAATGTCTACAATTCAAAAACGGGTTGACTCAATGAGAAGGATAAATTCATAAAAAGTGAGAAAAATGAACTTTCAGGGTAAGAACTGAAAAAATTACTAGAATTTGTTATTTTATATTACCTGATGAATGGAATTGGTGGTAGATTGCCTGTTGGGTTATAAAGTACCTTTAAAAGCACAGTACCAACAGTTCCTATAAAGCCAGTTGAAATTGATACTATAATAAAATATTTAGGATTCATTTAATTTTTGGGTCAAATTATATTTATTTATTTTTTTATTTAAGTTAGTTTATTTAACAATAAAATATTATTTATTGTATTGATCGGCTGCCGATCCAGCAAACTGCGCCGAGCTGAGTATCATCGAGTTCGAGAAAGAATCAACAGCAGTGCAGTCCCATACGAGCGATTTTCCCAGTGAACGGAAAGATAGTTAGCCCATTCTATATTTTCCAGTCTTCGCAGTCCAATCCTACTGGCTCCAGCACTGCCGGGAAACCTGCAGCTTTTAAGAGCAAGAGCACGCATGAAAATGTTGTTCATAGCAGCTGGCGGGGTGCTCTGCCCGCACTCCTTTAGCACGAAAGCGGATGCAGCCCTTTGGAATCGACGATCCATTCACAACGACATTGATGTTCGAAGCAAACATCAACTCCCAAGCGCTGTGCGATCCTAATCCGGATACAATCATGGTCCAATAGGGTCTCCAGGGAGGAACATGGGAATGCATTCAGCCACGCTTCGCTCCCATGGTTGGCGGCGGACACGAGGCAGACAAGACGATGCTGGTTGGCCTCAGACTTTAGCATGTCGAATATAATCTTTGAGTAGATCTCATTCCAGTCTCTTTGCCTCGAAGTTTCACGTCATTTGCGACGGAAAACGTAGGATATCTTGAACCAAAAGGCTTCCACTTGAGAGCGATAAGACACATGCTGGAAAGGCGATCTCCATCGCCGACCTGAGACCCGTGCCTCCAAGGCGTGTAGGAAACTTGCATTGATTCCAACTCGGCACGTCACAGTGGATGTTTTCCAACTGATTTTCTAAATGTCCTATCCAGTGACAGGAGGTTGTCACCATGTTTGAAGCAGGGAGAACAACGGAGAGCGTATAGGAGTTTGGGCAAGCCGATGCTATTCATCAAAAGGAAGAACCCTGTATGAGCATCGAGTAAGGAGAGTTTCTCCGTAACTCCATTGTTAGTAGATGGCTCCGCAGTTACTTTTCGTAAAGTGGGCACCCAAGAATGTATGTCTGCTCCCTGGGTACGACAGTAATTCCAGCTAGTACCGAGTTAAAAGACTCGGCCACGTTGATAAAATCACTCTCCGAGTATGTGATATTTATTAGCTCCGAGTTCATTATATTTATCTCAAGTCCGAAGTTTCGTAGTGCCGGCACGGCATGTGACAGAGCGTCATGGACTTTTCTCAACGGCTCTCTAATCATGACGTCATCAAGATACAAGAGGTTTAGCTCAGTGTTGATAGAGCGGACAATTTCATTGATGGTCAGAGCGAAGAAAATTGGACCAAGTGGGTCCTCTTGTTGGACTCCAGTCTCCGAACAGATAATCTTGTCCTCGTGTCAACCTATAAGCTCCACTAAGAGAGTTCAGGACCTGGCTGGAAACAAGTATGACGAGATAATTTATGCGGACAATCTGGACTTTGTTTCTGAGGATACTCAAACACTTCAGCACATGCTCAGCGTACACCCAAATCATATTTTCAAAATGGTTCTTATTTGTAAATACCAACAAAACGGAATTACAACGATTACACGTACTGGGCAGAGATCGGACGAGTCATGGAGAAGGCAAAAGAAGGTGGGTTCGCTTTTAGGAGACTCTGAATATGTTACTCATAGGAATATCCTTGTTATGAGTGCACTGACAAAAAATATCGTTAATATGGAGCGACAGGAAGAGGATAGGATTAAACACCAGGCTTAGAATATATAAAGCTTTTGTGATCCCGGTACTAACTTAAAACTCTGGGACTTGGGGAATCTCTAAACGGGAAATGGACCGACTTGACTATTTCCACAGAGCTCAGCTCAAATTGGTAATCAAGATTTACTGGCCTATAAAGATCTCTAATGAAAACTTTTATACTAAATGCAAATCCGGCGTGCTGTCAGATGACATTTTCAAATCAAAATGGACCCCTTTTGGCTACGTGTTACGTCTAACTGTTAATTCTATTATTACTACTCAGATAGTCTAAATCCGAGTGGAAGTTTATATTATGGTCAGAATGAAAAGTGATAATGAGATTGTGATCATGTCTGACAAATTACTTAAGTTGAGACATATATATTATTTCTGGAGAGCTAAGATACGCTCTAGTGAAAAGTATCCTTATTTTTCCCAATTAAACTTATTTTTTGAAAGTTTACTGTAACATCATGAAATTATAGAGAGGCGTTATCAATCGATTTTAAGGACATCCATTCTTCTCTGGAGTCTCTCTTAACTATGTTAGGTTACTTATTGGGGAATGGCAAATGAATCGTTCTAATAAAGACGTCTCCATTTTATTAGAGTCAAAAAGTTCTTTGAAGATTAGAAATTTTTCTTAAATAAAGCCTTTGACAACCCAATCTCAATCTCCAACGTTAACAAGTTTCACAGAGTCGTAGAGTCGTACTGCACCTCCCATTGTACAAACCTCTCCCTATTTAAAAACATAATGCCAGTAAAAGGAATAACATAAAACAAAGGATAATGTTATACGACACCTTTATCAAACCAATCCTCCTATACAACTCTGGGACCTGGGCCACCTCAAAAGAGGAATTGGAAAGGCTAGACTCGTTTCACATGAATCATCTAAAAACATAACTGGAATGTCGTGGCTATCTAAGATCTCGCGGAAAAAATGTACAATATGTGTGAACTACACCAATAAGTCTCGAGATCATTAGCTCTCGTTGGAGACTCTTTGGACATGTACTGAGGTTAGACCCAACATGCTCCCTTCTGAATATTGCCATGGAAGATTACTACTCCTCCCATGTAAAACGCATTCTTGGAAGACCGAGAACAACCCTCCCTGTCGTTTTAAAAGGCGATCTGAAAGGCAAAAAGAAAACATTGGCATCTGCTGACGACCTGGACAAACTGAGGAATCTGGCTAAGAACAAAAAAGCCTGGAACAAGCTAACTTTTTCTCTTATATTTTTTGCTGCACATGCAGGGCTTATGGTTCTCGTGAAAGTGCCAAAAATAAAAATAATGATGCCAGTGGATTTGAAAACAGAGATCAACCCCAATATGACCATGTACTTTAAGTGATGTCCCAGAGAATTTAAAAATATTTGTCAATAGTGACAAGTTTCACAATTTGAGGAGGCTGATGCAAGGTGGGGATCCACATAGTCATTCGATCAGTTTCAATTATCTCAATAATCTCAAAAAATTAAAAATTACAATTTCATTAACTCTTATCAAAACAACAACTAACTCCAAAAAAAATATGTAAACAATATGAATCCCCATAAATTATCCACTTGCCGTCGTAACCTATTCCCAACCTGTCAATTTTTTGGAAAAACGACGCCTGTCTTGACATTTACTGGAACATCTTTAGAGCCCACAAATTATAAGTTACATGAAAAACGACTATAAAGATCAATAATTTCTGTATTTGTAAGAATACTCGTGGAGAAATGATATTATAACGGTAAAGGAACTTAATAAATAGCTGAGAGTCTTCTAAATATTAGAAACGGAAGACTAGAGGGAAACATGCTGATGATTTTCCACCACGGTGTTATTTGAAATTTTTTTTAGCAAAATTCTCTCAAAAATTTTGGAAACCACAAACAGAACGGAGATGGTCTTGAACAATGAAGGATCTACTGGACTCTTGTTAGGCTTTAGGATTGTGATAATCTTCGATTTTTCAATAAATCTGGAATGTGTGATGAGTAAGGAAATTTTTATGATACAATGAAGTCCCTCTAATTGGCCAAGAATACTATCTTATATGTTCAAAAATGCAATTTTCCTAAATAAATTGGCAAATTCTCCAATTGGACACTCACTATTAAAAAACATAAAATTTTTTTACTATTTTTTTTAAATTATTTTACTAAAAAATCAAAATTTCAAATTAAAAAATTAACACGTGTTCGAAACCTTCTCGTTGCTTAATTGTTTTTAAAAACTCGAAATTTTGAGATATAAAGCACCTATCATGAACAAATTAAAAATACTCTTAAATCCCTTCAAATTCATCCATTCAACAAGCTTACTATCAAGTTTATGAAATTTTAATGATTTGCATGTCTTTGTTTAAAGAATATAATTTTTAGATATTTTTAATATGGAGCCTTGGAAATTAAGAATGTAATCACCGTTTTTCTTGAATTTCGAATATTAAATAAATCAGAGAAGAGAATCTCACTAAATTGTGCCAAATAATCGCTGATTATTTAATCTCTAAATTGTGCACTAAACAATCGCTGATTTATTTAATATTCGAATCCAGCTCAGATAGTCACAATTAATTAATCCATGAGAGAAACCAAAGTGAGAACGTCTGGTTGTGCCTACCAAATCCATCCTCCAATAGTTCATTACAGGTTTCTGAGAGAAATTGAAAAGTAGGTCAGCCTCTTTCATTTTCATCTCATGTCGTACCGTCGCGGAAATTCTTGGTGGAAGAATTTCTATAATAGCAAACTTTTCTATTGGATTTGGTCACGGGAAATGTCAAAGTTTATTATTCGTACTTTTTTTTTATAAAAAGTAATTAAATAATAGATTATGGCATAATACGATTAGGAGACAATTTGGTTGTTAGTCTTTAATATTTTATTACGAGAAGTTAGAATCCAGTCAGACGCACAACTTGGAGAAACTTTGTCAGTTGAATTTATTTCAAAGACCACAATTCAAGATTATAACTTCAAACTATGTGATCTCAACATCCTTACAATGCTCTCAGTTTGGTTCGGTATTCCAATTTGAGTTCCACAAGCCACTGATGATCGGAGATAGGAGTAATGTCATAACTTTTTTAAACAAATTGAGTTTTCCGGGGAATTGTCAGCAGACTTTTCGTTTTATAAGTGTAAGTGTCGTGTATGATGACAGAGGAATCAATATATTGTAAACCTTTTGAATGAACAAACTGATAATTTCCGCGGCTTCATCTATCTAACGTATTTGTGATGAGAGTCTTTTGCCCAATTCATTCTATCGAAGTCACTTAAACCAGACCAATCAACCTTACTATAGTTTTTTAATCTTTTCACTTCAGCCTGCAATAGATCCTCTTACATAAGATACGACCATTTGTGATGAACTCGCATCGGCTGTCAAAGAGCTGTGAAGCAAGTCAAACGGAGTGTCGGATATTGAGGTTGCCACTTGTAAGATGTTCTTTAGTGATGAGAGGAGGTAGGTTCGGGGTGTAGGATTTTGTGGAGATCATTCTGGCGGAATGTATGAGTTAATCAAATTAATCCAAAAAGACGGGATTTTGAAGTTAATCTGCTCCATACTATTGTCTGAGCCCAAAACCTCAAACCTCTGATCTTGTTGACTCAAGTCAATGAAGGGTATACTTTTCTTTGCAATCGTTAGTAGGTCTCCACCTGGTGTTCCCTGAAGGTTATTACTGATCACTATGAATCCGGGGAAGGAAGGTTATGGCGTGGTGGATGAGAGCTTTGATTCCTGGATGGGAGCAAGGTAAGCCTAATTGAGGAGAAGAGATTTCGGAGTTCCAAAATCTTTCTTCTAATTCCAATTGTATTTATTTGTAGAGTTATTAAGTCTCCACGTAGACCAGGGATTGTTTAATCTTCCAGAACAATGATGACACCAGACGATGTCAGAGGCAAATAGGTTATGGGAAACCCAAAATGGAGTGAGAAGTTGATGATTTTTTCGTTCCTTTCCTGAATGGGTGACACGTTTACACGTTTTCGGGTGAGCCATAAGAAATCATGTTAAGCAAATGTTAAGTATCTACTTCGCATTAACATTAATAGAAACGTTTACATATTGCAACCAATGCTAATGAAAACATACTAAGACTAGATGTCTTTTCTGCGAAGAAATTGAGTAAGATAATATTAATAATTATTATTTCTCAAATTCCGATTAAATTAATTTGTTAACATCAGTTTGTAAAGTCTAGGATGGTGGCAAAAATTAGGAAGCATAAATAGATCGATCCCACCATTAAATATAAGATTATCTTAATAAATAAATAAAAATTTGATTTATTTTAAATAAAAATTAAAACTGAATTTATAAACTTAGAAAGTGACATAAATTAAAATATGACGTGTTCATTCAGTATTGTTGTGCTGTCAATATTTTTCTCATTTATCGCAAATCTTTGTGGTGATTTAATATTTCATGGGGATTATTCGATAACAAATATACAAGATAATGTATTTTATAAATAATAGTAGTAGACAACAAGTAATTGGTCAGTATCAAATGTCATCGAAATTTACACATAAATAAAATAGAATTAAATTCTATCAAAGATAATAAAACCTATGAGAATTTAGTAACCTTCCTTCAAGTCAAAAATAGAGAATATTACAGATGTGGACATATTGTTTTTAATTTTGAGAATCACTATTATCTCACTTTTTATTAGTTTAAGATACGACATCTGAATGATTTTACTATACCACATTTTATTGGAAAAGGTTTAAGCTTAAAAAAATTTAGCTAATGACTACGATTTAGCAAATGATCCATATTCTCAAATTCGATATTTTGTCGCCGAAAATAGACTAAAGGCTATTTTAAGTGGGCATATCGTACGTAGTAGCACATAATCTTCACAACGTAAATTGTTAAATTTAAGTTTATATAAGCTTTCCTAATTATTTGAAAACTATGTAAAAACAAAAATTGATTTTAAAAACGATAGAATTAAGTTACTTCTAAATTTTTTTATTTATTTAATTTGAATCAAAATAAATATTATTTATCGGAAATTTGTTTTTTGTGGGATAAAAAGTATATTGGTTATATTCTCATTATCCGGTGTATGTTAAAATTGGAAATTTTTATTATTGTGAAAAGGATTCTATAACGATCCCGGGAAAATTTTACGTCAATTTTATATTATTTAAAGCTCAAATTTTCCCAAATGATTTGAAATTCCGTTACAAAAAAAAGTTCAAATTATGGTGATTTTAGATTCCGGATGTTTTCTAAGAGAAATCTCTAACGATACCCTATTTGATTTATATTTTAAATTTCTGACGTGTTTGGGAATATGGTGATCTTGATTACATTTATTCAATTTTCAATTTAGTTAAATTAATTTTATTTTGCACGCTATTTTTTTTGTTCAAAAGAGGCCAAAATGTTTAGAATTGAATGGTTCTTGATGTTTTTGTAGAAGTGATTATGCGAGTCACCAGTTTCTCATCATCAATCTCTATTCAAAGGCTATACCCAAAAGGACAACATTCTAGAAAATTACGAAAATTGTGCCAATGACAGACGCCGACTAGATTGTTCTCCCCAAGTCCTATTTTACGAGGACTCAACTTACAAGTAAAATCAACTATAGATCTCAGATTTTTAGCTAATTCTACAAAGGCTAATTTATTATCAGAAACCACTATAAAAACACAGAATTAGGTACTGCACGTTTCAGAAGCGCCTCGTCATATTACCTCTTTGATCTACTCTTGAGAGACACAAGCACGTATTGGAGGGTGAAACATCCGTTAGAACGTTCATTCAACAAATTATCATATTAGTGACACCAGAGATGTGGATGTTGTGTCTTTATTTTATTAAATTACTTGTAATCCCATATTTTAATCATAACTCGATTTTCGTGACTTCAAATCATAGAGATCCCTCGTTAGGAACATCAACAAAACGTACACTTTGCTGCGTTGTTCCAAGTAATAGACGGATCATTCTGACACTGTCCTCGTCAACCAACTTCTCCAAGATATCCAAAAGTCTCCCTCTGTGTATAGAGTCAAAGGCTTTGGACATATCCATGCCAAGGATGCCAGTAGCCCCCTTGTACTTTTGATGTGTTGCACAAAGCCATCGATATCCCCAGACCACATCAGCTGTAGATCTCCTGACCTGAATCCGCTTTGACCGTAGAGAGAAAGTTCTCGATGTCAGGTCCAATCCTGTTCAGCACTATAAGTGATAATGTCTTGCGTAGAGTCGTCAATAGTACGATGGGTCTTAAATTCGTTAAAGGGCCTTTAGCTTTGCCCGGTTTTTGTAGTGCAATTAGTGTTCCATTACCCACATCCAGGGTGAGTTGTATTTGAATGTTTTGTTGTATATCTCAGTTAATAGTTCAGAGATCTCGGTCGGTGCATATTTGAGAAGTTCTGCATTTATGTTGTCAGGGCCAGCAGCTCTATTGTTGTTCAGTTTGTCCAGGGCGTTTTTGTTTCCAGAATCGTTATCGGAATATTTAGTTCTCGTGCTTCACCATCGAATTGTTTGATTTTTTCCCCGTGGTTTTGATTGAAGGCCTGCTGATAATTACTGAATATGGCCGATAGAATTTCATTTTTGTTTAACATAGTCTTTCCAAACTGATCATGTATTGTGATTTTTGATGACTGCGTGTCTCTATGTAGTAGGTGGCTTGAACATCTGCGCTCCGTTTTTGAGTCTTTCTACTTTTTTAGCCATTCCAGCAAGTTTATTTTCCTTTATTTCCCTTCGTTCTTTGCTTTATTTTATACAGGGTTTGGTTCCGCATGACTCTTAGAGTGTGTTCCTTTGCCTGGTCCTGGCAGGTTTCGACCTGTAAACGTAGGTTCCTCTGCAATTTGGATAGTTCTTCAAGCTCGTGGTCATAGTGTCCGTTGTAAATGCTTCGGTTTTACTCCGACTGTTGAATGGGCCGCGCACTTTATTGCATCGATGGTGTCTTGCCACAGCTCCCCAGGCATTTTTTCTTTATTCCACTGTCTGATCTTTTCTCTCAATGTATTTTGATAGCTTTCCCGAGTCGGTCCCACCATGCAGAGTTGCTCCACTGCGAACCTCCCTTCAGATATCCTCATGCGAGCCGCTTTGAAAACCCCAAAATATCGTGTGAAAAGGATACGTGCCACAACCAATCTGTGATCACTATCTACTAGTGTCACACTGTAGCTCGGAGAATCCGTTAGTAGTGCCTTGTAGGCTTGTTTGCAGACAATGTAATCTATTTGGTTATATATAGGCTTGATAATCCCAGATTTGTCCTTTCGGTAGGAGCTCCACATCGTCTTTTATCTTGCTGAGTGCCTGAAAGAAGTATTGCTTAGAAATAGTTTGAATGTATTGCAAAATTCTACAAGCGATTCTCCTGACTGGTTCCTGATCCCTCTTCCATGGAATCTCATCAATTCTTCGTGATTACTCTCACGTACTGCCTTTGCGTCCCAATCTTCAGCAATGTATATCATGAACGACGTTTCCAAAGATTCATATACTTGGGACAAGGAAGGATAGAAGTCGTCTAGTTCGTCTCCATTGATTGATACTCTCACCGAAGTAGGTGCACATACATTAATAATGGAGATTATGGAATTGTTCCTTTCACCGTATTTTAATTCTAAAACACACATTCTATCGCTCACCCTCCACGTTTTGTGGATTCGATTGTTCAGTTTTTACGTATTGCAAATCCCATGCAGTAATGTGGGCAATTCAAAGGGTGCAGAATCAGGCGGAAATCATTGTTGATTTCATCTAGTCCGTCTTTTACTTTCGTTTACTGTAAGCACGCCACGGTTACCTTGTACGATCCAAGATCTACGCATAGATTTCTTCTTTTAGTATCCGACTTTAATCCTCTTACATTGAACGAGCTAATAGTGAAAGATCCCGAAGAAAAGCACGAAAAAGACATGTGTGCAATAGAACCACGTCACCAGCTCAACCCTTAATTTAGATCCATTTATTATATAATTATTGATTTCATCAAAAGTAAATATTAATATATTAAATATAATTTAAATATTTTTGATAAATTGTTGTGTTGATTGATTAATGGATAATCCTCCGCCTTATTCGCCCAAACAAGAATATGCAAGCGCTCCATATCCACAGGGGCCGACTGTCACCACTCAGTTTACAACCAACCCGAATGTGGCTTATGTGCAACCTCAGATTATCACAAATCCAAATGTTCTCTATGTACATCCCCATCAAAGAGTTGTTGCTGTCCCTCAAAATTACGGAACATGTAGGAATTGTGGAGTATTTAATAATGTAATAAAATTAGGTTGGCAGAATTGAGTCTTCCTTTACTTTGTTGGGGATTTTTTTGGCTATAGTCTGTTTTCCTATTGGAGTCCTATGTTGTCTATTGATGACTGAGAGGAGATGTTTACATTGTGGAGAATATTGTGGCTAATTTACTTACATTATTTCTACTAAAATTTTATTAACTTAAAAAATATCTTATTCATCGAGTGCTGAGTGAGTATAATATCAATATGAGGCCGACAAATATAGACCGACTGTACGTGGAGGTTAAGCTTGACCGTGGTCGAGATCAGTGGTTCTCAACGAAAAGCGAATGGCGTCTTTTGGGCGATTTTTCTGATCAGGGGAGCGATGGCCTCGAACAGCTCATTGACATGTGAAAAATTAAAGACGGATAAATAATCGAGTCTTATATTATTTATATTAATTTGATAAAGCGAAAGATAAGAGAGTAAACGGTTATATAGCGGTTGCCATGACTGCGTGGCTATTCCCTCTCAGGATAGGGAGCGAGATTCGCTCAAATAACCATCAGATATATAACATTATATTTAATTTATTATTATTATTGAACCAGAAAACCACCGTCATATCCGAACTAAACAAATTCAGGTGATCCCGGCCTCCCTCAACAGTTTTCGCATTTTTTCTCGATGTTTTGACTGCGTTCCTGCGCATTTCCGATATGGGCGAGATCCGCATACTCGAATCCTTCACAGGTATACTGTTTCACTGGCCTCTATCAAATTTTCATGGTTTCTGGGCAGGATTTCCTTAGTAGGTTTGCTGCCTTCACTTGAATGTTGCAGATCTTGTCCAAATTTGTTGCTGCAAGGTTAGATCCCCAGACAATACATGCGTATCCTATTGTAGACCCGATGAAATGTTTGTATATGACATCCAGTCCTGGTTCACTAATAATAATTCAATTATAATTATTAGCGTTGAAAAAAACAGAATTTTTTGAATAAAAAAGAATTATGAAAATAAAAACATTTTAAATTCTCGTTTTAATAAAAGTATATTTCAAAATTTTTCTGGACTATTTTATTCATACAAAGTTGCAGAGATATATATCATTTTTACAAATTCGCTTATTGATATATGCTTTGATTCTACCCGGGTCCTCATCAAAATTAAGATCGAGAAAAATTTATGTGCTTCTGATATCAAAAATGAATCAGACTCAGTGTAACTCAGGAGCCTCAATAAAAATAAATAAATTTTGTAGGCTTGAAGTAGACCATGTTATATTTCAGAAGCATTTATTTCTTCATTTACCTTTTATTCACTATTTTTAATAGATTTTACTGCTTTTAACCAACTGCCCCATCTTTAAAATTATATTTAATCAAAACCTTGTAATTATTACACCAGATGGATATCCAACTGAATGGAATTCATACCTACGATATTGTTCTTAGTAGTAGCATTCTTCACTAAGCAACTATAAATTCGTCTATTTTTGTATAATGACTTTATTTTCAAAAATCATACGACAAATGCGAAACACGAGTCACATGAAATAATCTTTGATAGATTATTTTCAACGTTTTACCGGCTAAATTTAATTATATGGAATAATACCTGAGATCATATATGATGCAGCATCGGATAGTAACAATAATACATTTTCTTGTTCAATCTGGCATTTTTGACAATTTCATAAAAAACGTGACAATTGATTTGGGACGGCGGAGAGGAATCGAGAGGTTTGCACTCGACCAGATAAAAATCAGATGGATTTATATGCTTCCAATCAATCCTAGTACAAACGACTATCGTCTAATCAGATTCATCTATTATTATAAAAAATTTTTCATCTCTAAAAAAATTTATTAGAAATTAAAACTTTAAAATTCTCCATGAATCAGGTATTGATTTTTTTCTATTTCCTTTGATTTGTACTCATAGCTATTTAGTAAGAATTAATATATACCTAACAAATTTTTTGCTTAATCGTTTCCCAGTGAGAGTCAATGAAATATTTTTTAGAAGTGTTTATTTTTGTTTTACATGGCTTGCAATAGAGTGAGTATAAGCTATATAAATTTATTCTTCAAATTGACTTATATTTTTTCTTATAATCTAAATTGAGACGGTTTTTAATGTAGCATAACAAGGAATAGTAATTTTGCACGTGTTTAATATTCTATTTAATTAACCAATTATAAAAAATTTATTTAAATTTAAGTAAAAGTAATTATTTTATAACGGCCATCTAACTCAATCTTCTTTTTTTGGGCCAACCTCTATTACCTGTATAGGTGTGTTCACGTCGCTGCAATCCCCACATTTAGCGACTACCCTAAGTTGACATTCCATTCTGTGTTTCTCCTCACCAGGCATCGATACTCCATACCTCTCACAGTTTGCATACTCTCCAAAGTCTTCCGTAGCACTAAGTAGTGATGAATTTATTAAATATTCTAAAAAAAATTTTTCAAGCATGGATTTAGTTGAACCGAGGTTCCTCAAATGGAATATACAAGAGCATCAGGTTATTTTGCAGGGAGTTTAGCGCGTAAGTTGAGTTGATCGATTTGATAAAATTTGAACTTCTTTACTTTCAGTTTCTTTTTTGAGGGTGGGAGAGAAAGGTCATATAGAAGTAACTTATACAAGAAGTTTTATCAAGTCATTTGCCCTAATTGGAATCTCAATTTTGTTTCTTTTTAATTGGTAACCTGGGGGAGAGTGGAATCAGCTTGGCAGGTCCCTATGCCTCTAATTGTTGCCAGAATCCTCTTGGGTTAGTTTTGTGGTCATATTTTCTACGAATTCCGTCAATTTTCACTCTCTGATTCTGCGATGGGCAAACTGATGATTTTATTCGAGTAGGATAACCCTAAGTGAACAAATCACTATTTCTGTATGTGATCTCTTCATATCTTCATCTCCGAATAAAGGAAATGATTTCATGATTGAAGGACGGATTTAGTCGAGTATAAAACCCTTCTGTATTAATTTATTATCGGCTGTTATAGTCGCTGAGCTAAATGAGCACAGAGTTTCTTTAAAGAAGTGATACTTGTAAACCGCAAACTTCCAGACAGTTCAGTAGCAGGATGGGTCTTTTGCGTTAAAATACCAGATAAGAACATTATCTATGGTTCGAAGAAATAGTAGGTTGGCATTTTATTTTGCAACATTAGAAGGGAGTAGTATACATGTTGATCATCGAGTGTTGAGTGAGTATAAAATCAATATGAGGCTGACAAATATAGACCGACTGCACGTGTGGAAGTCTAAGCTAGACTGTGGTCTAGATCAGTGGTTCTCAATGATATGTGGAGTCTCTGATATATGGAGGAAGCTTATGAAGATAACAATGAGTTCGAAGTGGTTGTTCGGAAGGGGCCCATTGCGAACAACATTAGAAGAGCCACTAATGCTCTAATGAACGAGATCTATCAGGCTTCCTCCTCGCGTTCCGCGTTTTCTCTCTGAGCGAATAAAGTGTTAGTGTGGAAATTTTGGGACCCCAGAAGTTTGAGAAAAAACGAATAAAATTGTAAAAGAACTTGTAATTTCGAAAAGTGTTGACAATACTAATGCACCAACTTCTAGAATATTAAGAAGTCCATTGCACTCGGCAACAATTCAGTACAGAGAAAGATCAATGATGTAGCATTTGATGTAAGAATAACCTATGTTAATATTAAAAAATACAAAATTCAGCTTACAACTTGGTCAATCAATACTTCGTGGAAATAAATCAATATTACTAGCTTCTGTACTTTTTGTCAAAGATGGGAAGATTATGCTGGAATTGATTTTTGCCCAAAACCTTGTAACAGATACAAATGAGATATTAGTGTTTAACAAAGTGAATCAATTTCTTCGTCTTTAAGATATTCCATACAATAATATACTTGCGTGTGCAACCATGAAGCCCATTCCATGGTTGTCGTGTTTTTGTTTTTTATTATAAACAACAAGTACATAATGATATGACTTTGTTTTTATTTTTTAAAGAAACAACAATTTATTAACAAAAAAATTTAAATAATTAAGTCTTTGCAAATAGGATTGCGTATGTGTTTCCACGTAATACGGAAATCCCGACTCGTTGCTTTAGCCAGAACGATTCGCGGGTATCTTTTTTTCGCTTCGCTAGTTTCCCTTTTATTTTTTTATAAAAGCCACAGTGAGGGACCCTACGCCTCCCGACGTTTTTATGGCCACTGGTGTGAATCGATAGGTGTCTCCAATTCTTTCCCGAACTAAATGATGCTCAGTACTTCTGGATCTTGGCCGATGCTGGCCTCTTGCCATCTTCACGATCCAGTCCGACAGGCTCCAGTTGAGCTGAGAAGTTTGCTGGCTCGAGGGTTCGCAGAATAACTTTATTCAATGCGGTGTGACGAAGTGAGCGACTTGCACTCCTTTTACAAAACAAACACATCCTTTGGTGTCAACTGTTCTTCCACAACGGCATCTGTGTTTCTGGAATACTTCAAGTCCCAATCGTTGTGCTATTCCGATTATCACACAGTGGTCGTCCATAAGAGTTCCGAAAATGGTAATGGAAATGCTTGGAACAATGCACCACTTCCATGTTCTGCTCAGATAGCAAACATCCAAGGCGGTGTTGGTTCGACTCTTGCTTTAGGCTTTCAACTATAGCTTCGCTGGAAATTGCGCCCCTTTTCTTCTGATACGAGACTTCATCTGGGATTGGATATCCTGCTTCTTTCCGCTGCAAGAAAGCTTAGTCAAATACTGTGTCCAAGGAAAGTCCATTAGGGTGACGTAGAATTTTCCGGACGAGATGACTGCAGCTCGAAAGCGACAATAGGTATGCTGGCTGTGGGTCTCTAAAGCCGATCTTAGGTCGACTCTTCCAAAACTTGAAGGAAGTTTGCATTGTGTCGACGAGCCCAGTTCGTCAAACGTAAATTCAGTAGTGACTCAACTGTTTACCTTAACGTATGATCCAGACTCAGTAGCAAATCTCGATGGTCGAAGCACGGTGCACTACCAAGTGCGATAAACTGTCATAAACATTTCTCCATCCCTCCAATTGTTCCGTCATCAAGATACCAGAAGTTGAATTCAGTATAGACGGAACGAACGACTTGATCGATCGTTAATGCAAAGAGGAGTGGTCCTAGTGGGTCTTCTTGCTGTACTCCGGACTGCAACTCGATGATATCATGATGGAATATCCCCATGTTTATAGAGTAGATAAGATTAGTGATCGACTTGACGAGATTATGTTGATCCTCAGCTGTAGGAACAAACGTCAGATCCCTGACGCAGTCCATCCAGTCCCCTACTGCTACTCGTAGCAAACGATGCAATCTCGAGTCACAAATCTATCTCATCGATAGCGGTTTCAAGAGTTGTGGGTTGCATTGGACTCCGAGGGGGTTTGGATGTTTCCTCCTTAGCGTCTCAAGAACAGTCGTCCAAAGCAACCACCCTTAATTACCTTCGAGAAGTTTTCGATTAACCATCTCTTTGAGTTTGTCAGAATTGGCTGGTGGTTTGTGAGGGTTTACATATTTGCGAGGTCTGAATGTCGTTGAAGATATCTTCTTCATTTTCGAGGAAATGTTGAAATGTGCACGTTCAGACCGTATCGCTTCAGTTTGGCCGTGGTCATTTTTCGTAGATTATTTGATGGAGCTGCCAAGAGCGAGGGGAACAAAGCTCAGTGGCCTTTTCCAAAAACCTTCACAGTTCGTTGTGAGTGCATCGTCGATGAGTGAAGATATACATAAGCGGCAGGGGTCCGAACCGCCTTTGGAATCCTCATGGTATTTTCCTAGACTTTCGAGGCTGGACATGTTTAAGAAGACAAAGTTCGAGTCAGAGATTGGCTGCTCGAGATCGTATCCCATTTGTTGGGGGTACATTGTTTGTGCACTTTGCGCAATGCCATAATGAAAAAGTTCCCGCGTAAGATGTACTCATCTTCACACAGCTCAAGTGTTTGTAATCGCTGCAACATGAGCAATACCATATTTTGTATTGTTCTTGTATCCGCATATCATGCACGTCAGGAAATGGCGTCTCGGCAATATCTTTTCATTCTTTTCTTCCGCTAAGTATCCGCAATGCTATCTTGAATTTCAACGAGTTGGAGAATTTAAGAAGATAATGTTCTAATTTGGCTTCCCGTTGCAAAGGAGGCATAGAGGCCTCTGTATATGCACGATAAAGAAAGGACTCGATTTCCCGTGCAGTCAGACAACTGCGGCAGCTCCATTGATGAAGACATTTCACTGCGACTTTAGTTAGTCGTGCGCAGCTAATGTGGAAGAATTCATTGCACGTAAAACAGCGAACACCCCCACTTCCTGTTGTTGCTTTTGCCACACCAATGCCAAAACAATCTTCAAGTTTTCATCATTTGATGTCTTATGCTTCCTTTTTATTCCGTTTCAAGAAAACGCACAATCACACACCACAACCGTTATCGTCCAACTTTTTAAAAAAATATAAAAAAAATATATAATTATTTTTTATCGCAGAACCGGATCGACTACTCTGGAGGCCCTCATTAAACAAAACTCCGGCATGCGGGAAGGTGGCCCTGCAAATACAGTCAGCCGCCCTGTACGAGCTTGTGTGGGTACAAGGGAGGAGCACAGAATGAGGATTTTGGCGGAGCGCATCGGGATCACGTGATAGTTAGTTTTGGTTTTATTGTGGTCTTGGGTGTTGAATAAAAAAATCGCATTCCAAACATTTTAGTTGAGAGCTTAAATCTTAGTATCCTAGTTAATTACGAAAAATGGGAGAATATTGGTTTTAATTTTGCTAAAAGGGGCAAAGGATCAAAAAGTTTTGGAGGACCTGCTGTGTGATCTTTTCTATGCAGCTGCAATATTCCCTGAACTAGTCTTAGAGATGTATATGCCCAAGAAACACATTAATTAAATGATGGGTTTAAATACATTTCAGACAAAAGGGTTATCCGCTTTCCATAATCTTGAGACGATTTGCAAAAAAACTGGACTTTCGCACCAATAATCACGTTTTCGAGGTTCTAAGAAAAACATCTTACATGTCGAATATGATTCCAAAGATAAAAAAGCCAAAAACTCAAAATATAAAATTAGTTAAACCAAATATTACAATACTAATCAAATCATCTTAGATTTCTTAGCGGAAGGTCGAGTAAACACTTCTGTATCCTTAACACCTCCAATGCCCCCAACCCTTCTCACGCCTCCCTTTGCTTGATCACCCCAGGGAGAATCTACAAAGACAGTTGTATCCTGGTCCACCAAATGGGTGTATTTAGTCCTCCCAGACTTCCCAAAGTTCTTCACTTGCATCACTGACGGCAACACTCGCTTATCAAAGTGATCTTCCAACGTCGGTTGATTAAAATCCCTTTTGAAGACCTCATCATCCTTGTCCAAGTAAAAAGCTCCCCTGTGGTAGTATTTCTGTAAAAATTTCATATTCCCCGCAATTTGCTGGTTCGTATTGATCTTACCCCCATGTCTTTTGAACTCCTCCGCCCTCTGTTCGTCCGTTAAACCGTGGATCCGCTCAATCTCTGCCTTCTCCTTGTAATACCGCTCCTTTTCCTCTTTCTCTTCTTTCAGCCTCCTCAATTCACGGATCTTCCAGCATTCATAGGCCACTTCATCATCCTCATCCTCAGAACAGACGTCCATAAGCCCATAAATAGCGGATTCAGTCGAAGTATCTCCTCGGTTTGCCTCTTCAATCATCCGCAGCGTAGACTCCCTCTGGTCCTTAGCAACTTCCTGACGTTGTATTTCCAATCTTCTCTCCAATTCTTTTTTCTTCTCCAACTCCTGCAGACTTTTCCTGTCTTTCCGAGGGATAAACACCGCTTTCGGCAATGGAGGCGGTACAAAGACCTCTTCCTCTTCTTCCTCTGACTCATACTCACTCTCTTCGAGTTCTTCTTTGATTTGATTCTCATCATCCTGCTCTCTTTCGACCTCTCTCTCAAGTATTTTACGTTTCAGGAGCATTCTACGCTCGTAAATTGCTTCATCGTCCTCCTCTTCTTCCACGTGCTCAATTTTTGGTTCCACTTTAAGCCTGGGGTAAGATTTGTAAAGTACTTTATAAAGTCAGTGTTTGCTGCCTTCAAATCAGACTGATCCCCACCAAAGAATGATATGAAGGTTGATTTAGTGAGTTTTTCATCCTCGACTTCACTTCCAGATGTGTTGTCCTCATCTGCAAAGTCGGGCTTCATTCCACTGATATATCTGTTTACTTTGACTTTTTTCATGGATACCTCCCCTGACTTTCTTTAACGGGTTTTTTACCTTTTTTATTCTTCATTGGGACTGCTCCTGCTGTGGAATTTACATACTCCATTCTCTTTCCTCGTTCCATCACAAACACGCAAGAAAAATATTATATTATTTTTAAATAATTTGAAAATTAACAATTTTATGTAAATTGTAATTTAATTTCTTGATTAATGTCTTGTTTTATAAATTAAAACAAAAATTAGTTTTCTTCACTACAAATAGAAAATGGAAAAGCTATGACATTGATGAGTCAGATGTATTCCAACTTACCTGTAATGTTACATTTTTCTTGCTATAGAAACCTTTGGAGCCTTCGGTATTTTGTCTTACGATTTCTTCCAAAAATTCTCAACATAATCTCATCCCGCTCAGGGGACCTAAAGAACGATGCTGGTTTCTTTCAATCCTGAGGGGAATATTCACGCTATTAGTGCTTCGGTTTTTGACTCTAATTTTGTTTGTCGCCTTTTTTGAATTTTACTTTTAACCAGAAAACTATAAAATGCTCGTATTTTGTGCAATTCAATGTTTTTGTACAACCAATCCTACTCTATAATCAGAGAACATGGAGAACGCTGAAAACAGATCATGAGAGACCTGACGAATATCTAAGAAATTAGCTGATGAAAATCAAAGACATTACTGTTCGAAGGATATTAAAAAAAACTCTTTGACAGTTATGGGAACGCAGGCCTTTAGGGCATATTCATTATAGTCCTCTTGTTTCTCGGTTTTATCAGAAATATTGTGAAGATATGTATTCTCACCCAAAGCTTCGCCATTAAATTTCCATTCTCCGTCTCATGATCAGGAAAAAATAAATCATCTGCGAGAATTTCGTTATCTTGAGTTTTAATTCCATGTTTATAGTCAACACATACTTTCAGAGTTTTCTTTAGTGCAATGGTCTGTATATATGTTCTGACCGGGTATTCAATTTTTGGTGACGATTCCATCCCAGGTTAAAACAACGGGGATAATAGTGACTTTCGCTTCGTGCAATAAAGCAAGTTCGCTTGCTAAAAGATCGTACTTGTGGAATTTTTCAATTTCAACATTCTTCAAATTTTTCTGTGAAGTGATTCCAACTTCAATTAGTTTTCTTTCTCCTCAATTTGTCCACTACGAAAATGTCTGGTTTATTGTTCATAATCTTTGTATCAGTAGTTATAGTTGAGTCAACTCTGATCTCAACAGCTTCATTAGCCACTACAGATTGGACCAAATGGTTCTTCAATTTCTTCGACTGCTTGATTCCGAATTGGCGACACAGATTCAGATGAATACATTTTATTACTTTATTGTGTCTCTTCAAAAAATCACTGTTAAGCATTCGTCCTCATCTGGTTGCCAGCTGATCAGCTGATTTCTTTAGAGTGGCAGTGACTGCAACTTGCTCCACCAGTTTCAAAAAACAAATTATGGTCTTGTACCAAACACAATGTTCCTTCTGAGAGTGGGGAATTGTTCCTCACGCATTAACCATGTAGAGGATTCCGTAATGTTCGTATCTGTTTCTTGGAAGTATTCGAAGAGAGTTGAATGCAAAAGCTTCTTTTTTATTTGTTCCATTAGGTATTCATTTTGTAATCTTTGTATAATTTTAACATTTAGGCTCCCTGGTTGTTCAATGCTATATTTCCTGATAATTACGCTAATTGTTTCCGTGTTTATCCTGAAGGCGGACAGTTTTCATAAAAGTTCCTCAAATTTCGGTCAGAAGATTTTTTACACAGACTTTCGCCCGATGCTCCTTTATTTCAAGCCTTTGAGTCCACTAAGAGGGGACTGAAAGGTTATATTTACATGAGGAGATGAGGACATTAAGAGTTTTTGCACCATAGTCAAGTTACCAGTTAAACTTACGTCCAAGTAATCACTAGTAACTGGTCAACAATAATAAAAAAACAAGTTTTTCAAAATTTGCTCAAAAATACAAATAATTGTCACTTAGCAGTAATTATAACACAAAGTCCACTATAAAATCAACTACAGAGATTTAGATAGCTCATCCGATGAACGTAACTTCAATTCACGTGATTACGAGGAAAAGCCGGAGTCGTTTTGGGTTCCCTTTACAGCATATTTGCATTTAGACTAATTGATCCCGTGATACCACGCTAGTCGTTTGAAGTAAAGTGGGGAAGAAAAAAGGAGAGAAATCTTCCATTAAGTATTCAGTGGAGAAATTGAAGTCATGGAGCAATGCTAGAGACATGACATCTCAACCACTTGTTAATGACAAGATTAGATAGTCTTGACATTGATAGACATTTTAAATTGATATGTAAATTTATTTTTAATGAGGGAGACAGAAAAAAAATATAGAAAGGGGGAGGCTACTACTACAGGACGGCTTTTATAGCCACTCTATTTCAAGCAGCATCATCTTGAGCTCGGTAAAGGCACAGAAAAAGCCGAGAAGGCTAATAGTAGGAAATACTATGGACTCTGACCGTTTCACGAAATACGTTGTGAGAAGCAAAAAAATGTTTTCTTTTTCTCGAAAAACTGGGATGTATGTTACACTCAGAAATCATCCCATATGTGAAACTCAGTGGAGGCAACAATGCAGTGTGACCTAGTTGTAACTTAAAGAATGATATTTTCTCAAAATATAAGTGGTTATAATCATTCACAGTTTTTTTCAAATTTCGATGGTAATTTTTGTGAGAGAAAACTTTCTGAATAATGTTCCAATATAAAAGTATATTAGAATCAAGGACAGCCACTCAAAGAAAGCCGTAGCACTAAGAAGCGTCTAAATACTCAAACGAAAATACTTTTGTTTGGCTCGAATAAATTAACGTGATCCTTAAAATAATCACTAAATTAACATAAAATGTACACGAAAAAGTCGTCAAAACCAAGAAGGAAGTCAGAAACACCTGAAATAGGCAACATCCACTAGAAAAGTGATGTCGCCTCAATTTGTTGGAAATAACGGCCATCAGTGCCATCGAAATGGATAAGGAACTAAATCCAATTCCAGCACTGATGTAATGCATGGGATACTCGACAGGGATCTACAAAAGAACTCAAAGTTACCTGGAAATTAACGGTGACTAAAAATCCTAGTGAGCTAATCATTGCGAAAATAAAGCTCAGCAAATTAATGATGTTGTTGTCCTCGAGTTCCATCAGAAAACTCCTGGCAGTGACATAGTTGATGTAGATAATCAAGATATCTGCAATTAATGGTAAGCTGACTCAATGATAACGAAAAATTTAGGAAAAGCGAAAAAAAAGAACTTTCTGGTCTTTTGCGGAAAAAGTGGCTAAATATTAACATCCCTATCACCTGATAAATGGAATTGGCGTAACAGAGTCTTTAGGCGTATCAAGTTTCTCCCAAATAACAGTACCGACGATTCCTATAAAGCAAGTTAATATGGATGCTATAATGAGAATTTTCGGATTCATTTGATTTTAGGTCAGCATAATATTAATATTTTAATTTATATTATTTAGGTCTAAAATTATTATTATTTTTAAAAAATTCAAATTTAATTACTAAATTTTTTAAAAATTCAAATTTAATATCTAACCAATAATTCCTTAATAAATTTTTTCTTTAATAGATGTGGCTTAATAATAATAGATGACCACATCTCTACCAAGTTCATTCAAAGACAGGACTGGAACGATCTGCTGGATGGCCCTCCTTCATTAGTGGATGAATTGGAGTAAATCATGTACAGATAAATGAAGAAAATCCTAGCATATTTACACTTTGTGAACGTCCTCATTAGAGACGAATCCGGCTGTTGGGTTCAATCATGATACTATAAGAAGCTTTCTCAGACCCAGGACATTCGGTGAACATCGAAGACTTGTGGAAGTGTTCAACACAAGCTGCTGGACACCTGAGAACGATTAGCCTTCTACAAAGTGGCGAGGTTGGGACTACTAACTAACTAACTTCGAGACGTACATATCCAAGGTCCCCCGATTTGGGGCAAACTGAATTCGAACCAAGACATTGGGGATCCAATGCTTCCTTGTAGCCCGATTTTAAGGTATGTAATGTCTCCTAAGTACAAGGAGAAAGGGAACAAGAAGTTACATCCAAATTGATGAGATGAAGACATTAAGTGTACTAGAGATATGTTGTAGTACTATGTCGCCAGGACAACCACCTGACCGATTAACAATTAGGGTAATAAGCAATACATTTATTGCTTCAAAAATATTATTTCGTCAGTTCTGATAGTGGGAATTATCTTATTAAAATACTAAAATTGGGCATCAAAAAAAATTTTATTTAAAAACTAATTGATTCATTACTTTTCTATATTAAACAAAACGTATCAAGTCGACAAAGAAATTACTTGAATTAAAAGAAAGCTGAAAACAGAAGACGATCTGGATGATTTGATGGAGGTTGCGAGAAACAGGGGAGGATAGATACATGGAAAAGTGAAATCTCAAATTATTTAACTTTCTGCGGACATTGCTACTAATAATAATTTTTATTATTGATTCATAAAATTTTAATTATCATAGATATAGAGTTATGAAAGTGGTGTCCTCGTTAGTCTAGTGGTTAAGATTTCGGATTTTCATTTCGAAGTCCCGGGTTCGATTCCCGGACGGGGAATTTTTTATTTGAATTCTGATATATCGGTCTTCATAATTCAAAGTGATTTGCCAAAACGGAGTATAAAAAATTTCGTTTTATCAAGCACTCCTCATTAATTGTCCGGAAACAGTTTCAAGACTATCACATGGATAACAACACTTGCACTCCTCGTTAATAGTCCCGGAACAGTTTCAAGACCATCACATGGATTGGGAAAATAAGGATGGTCAGGCAAAACATGGCTCACAATTATGAACGGAATCCTCCTTGCGAATCTATTCTCCGTGTTATGAAGAAATCAAAAATTTTGCAATTTAAAAACAAGACATTACGTAAGAAATGTTAATGATTTCACTTTAGCACTTATGTCTTATTTAATCTTGGGTGGGTCTAATGTGCTAACTGTCTACACCTTCAATGCCAGAGACTTCAATGACCTGCCGAAGAGGCATATACTTTGTCAGCACTTGACTAAGTATTGAAGATCGATACGCTGCCTTCAAAAGACGAAAGTCAAAAAAGGCTTCGATGTGTGTCATGGATATTATAGACTAATTTTTACTTCCCTCTAAGGGGAGTCACTATGATAAGAGTTTGTACTGCACAAGAACTGGTTAATGGACTATACAGTTACTGCTATCATTGGTAGAATAAGCATTATTCAATTACGGATTGAGCCTAATGGATCTCGGAAATTAATTTCCATTTTCAACATCTACTTTCCGCATAGTTGTAGTGTATTGAAGGATCCGGAAGAGCTAGATATTTTCTAAAAGAATCCTTCAAACCGTTACGTAATTGGGTTCTTCCATACTTATTGCGAGTAATTGGAATTCCAAAGGAGGGGCGTAAGGAATTTCCAGGGTCAGTATTGGCGTACATTTGATGCACCTTTGACCCACTTTTTTAACCATAGTTTCAAACGTTCTGCATGCCATGAATAACTTGGACTAGCTCCTGTCATCCTGATAAATATTAATAATCTGATCGACTAAATAATTTCTGCCGTAAAAGACATCTCTTTTATGCGACTCGAGATCTTAGAGTAGACTAACAGTAAACAGTGACCACAAATTTGTCTCTACTAGATTTGCCTTGATTCACCTCAAGTTGGCGCATGTGAATAAAAATAATCCCATGGTATCAAGGAAAAAAACACCTGCACATGCGGTAACGGTTTCAAGAGTCTGTATCTACATGGATCGGGAGAATAATGACGGACTTCTTTCCAACCAAAACATGGTTCACTACTGTGAACGGAATCCTACCTTCGGCTACAAACATATTTTAGAATCTATTTATCTCTTAATATAGTGAAGAAATCAAAAATTCTGAAATTTAAAAAAGAGAAAATAATTAAAAAATATTGTTAATAATTTTTTAATAAAAAAATTAAAAAATAAAATTTAAAATTGAAAAAAAATCGTAACTTAACTTAAAGTCCCTCGCTATGCCACTTCGATAGAGTAGAGCGAAAGGGTATGAGGATATACACTTGAAAATACAGAATCAATAACCGAGAAAAAATTATTAAAAATTCCTTTATAACAAATTTCGTGAAATCAGCGATAGGATATGAACCTGGAGTGAAAGATCGAAAACAATGCTAGAAAAAAGCAGGAAAGTGACAGGTATATAGATTCTCATGAACTCCTAGGGCTAACAGAATACACTCAAGAGGATGTAGAAAACCCTTTGATTTTTCGCCTCTTGTAACCTGGAAAATAAGGATTTTCTAAATAAGATCATGAAGTAATAGTCACCTGTCTGTTTATTCCACATAAGAGGTTTTAGTTACCATTTTTGTCCATCAAATGCAAGAAAGACGCTACCACAATTTTTATCAACGTCAACCTATTCCATCGTATAGGATTCTATTGAACCTCTTCCTGAACAATATCCCAATAGTTCTCGCGTATGCTGAAGATTTAATTATTGCATCGAGAGACCAGTATGTTCACACTGAGGTTGCCTAATATAAAATTTATTAGAACACCTGTCTAGTCGGCTAATTAATATGCAAGCCATGAAAAAATTGTTCACAGTGATATTCACCTCACTTATGTAGTTCTGTTTATTGCCATTCGTATTTTCTTAATAAAAAAATAATAGCGTTCCACCATATTCCGAAAACATAAAAAAATGTAAAATTAAAATCAAATAGGGATATCGTCAGAGGTTTCTCTTCTAAAAAACCCGAAATCTTTAAATCAACATAATTTAAACTATTTCCAATGAAATAAAATTTCAAATCATTCCGGAAAATTTGAGCTTTAAATAATATAAAATGAGCGTGAATTTTGTAAATTTTACGAGGGACCGTGATAGAATGCATTTCACAGTAACAATAATTTCCAACTTTTATATATTTCCGATTATTTGGATACCATAACCCAAAATACGTTTTATTCTACATAAAACCAATCTCCGATATATAATATTCATTTTGAGTCAAATTGAATACAAAAAATATTTCAACTAAACTTTTTTTAGAAATAACTTAATTCTATCGCTTTCAAAATCAATTTTTGTAATTACAGTCTTTAATATCATTAGAATAGCTCATCTACACTTAAAGTTAACAATTTACGTTGTGAAGATTTTTGTAACTGAGATATTCCCACTTAATATAGCCTTGAGTATATTTTCGGAGACAAATACCAATTTTGAGAATATGGATCATTTGACAAAATAATTTTCGATTTTTTTTCATTTTTAATTTTTTTAAAAGAAAAATTTTTTTAACAATTAAATTTTCGATTTTTACCAATTTGAATAAATATTTCTTACTCAAAAATAATTATTAGATTAATGGACATACTTTTTGTTCGATTTGGAAAGTATGGAGAGTATCAAAACTACGACATGTAACTCTAAAATGTAATCTCCCTATTCAAGTATGTTTTCCACCTTCATTATAATAAATTATTATAAATATCTATACAATAGAAAGTAATATTATAAACCAGGTCATTGCCCTCATTGGAAATTTATCATTCAAAACAGTTGAAAAAAAAAAAATAATGGAAAAACAAACAGTATAACTGAATTGAAGCAACGTGGTTAACCCGATAAATACGTTTGTGGGCACGAGTAGTGTCGTGGTGCCTATTTAATAGCAGAAGTCTTCCAATATTGTAGAATATAAGAAACAGTCTTACCTATTATAATAAAGACAAAAAACCCCATTTTAGACTTAAACTCCAGTACTACTTTTCCAGTAACTCTAGAGACGTCGATGGCGGGCCTTTCTTTGGAAATTTTTATACGGGCACCATCTCAGAATTTGTCGCAAAAAAGCACACACACATATAGATAAATGGTAAGACATACAGTTTATTTCCGGCACTCCATAGCTTTTCAGAAAGTTTTTCTTGATGATTACGCTTTTGAAGTAGTGAAAAAATCACATGTGCACGTTAAAGGTGATACCCAGAATTTTCTGTTTGCAAGCTAAATGGAATTTTGATATTATCCATTTTAAGCTTCATCATTTGTCGCCTAATGCAGTGTTCTCAACGAGGGGCGATTCGAATTTTACTTGTCAGGAAATGACCAGATGGGATGAACATCTTCCCCTTTAAAGCCGGGAAACCTCTTGTCTGGGAAGTCACCTTCAACGACACGTTTGCCCCTTGCAACCTCTACAGACTGCCTCTTAAACGGGCGGTCCTACCCTATGATTTTTTGTTTGTTCCACTAGCCATTGAGATGTCTAATTACTTTACGCTTGCAAAGATGAAATTCTTGAATCGTCTAAGGAATCAGATTTCTACACAATCAGGAGATCCCCGTGAGCGCTGCTTAATATTTGAGTGAATCTCGCTCGCCATCATAAAAGGGAATAGCCACAAAGTCAAGGCTGTATGATTATTTGATCACTTTTTCTGTAATAAATTGTTAATATTTATTAAAAATAATTAAAAATATATTTTTTATGACAAAAATATTTCAGTGTCAAATTATCGGTTAACCATAAATTAAATAAATTGTTATTCATTTATAGGTCATAATGGTTTGGATTTGATATATTTATTTAGATTTTCCTACTTTTTTCATCTCTCATTCTTTCAAATAATCCAATCGACTTGGAAATTTATTTTGGCAACAATGATGAACTCAACGGCTACAAGAAGGAATCTTTTCCTGTTGATAATCAAATTATTGCAATTGAAAATGACAAAATATTTAACCCTGATGTTCTCAGACAATCAAAGGTGAAACAAGAATTCCACAAGGCCGTGTTATGGGTAATCTTGTTAAATCAAAGTTTAGTACGCAAAGAACAACTTTTACATAACATTTTTCATAGGGATCGGACATGTTCTAGTTCTAGTGGCCTCTTTAATTTCTTATGCTGCAAAATTCAGTAGATGGGTTGGTTTACGTTCGATATTTTAGCTATCAAGGAAAAACAAGACAGAAGACTGCGAAGAAATAAATGTATTGGGTTTGTTCAATTTTAGTTTATTGAGAAAGATATTTAATTAGTTCATGGTGTCACAGTTTTTGTTATGGGTTTTGCCTAATTTTTGTCTAATCGTGTAGTATTAAGTAGCTAACCGATCCTAAAAGTGTTCTGATTTGCTACTAAGCTAATATTTAGATTTGCTTCCATTTTCAAATCGGACTTTTATTCAATAAATGATGTTTGTGAATTTTTCTGAGAGACTCAACACCTATTTTATCTGAAATTATTTATTTAGAGGGTAGAAACATGATTCCGTTGTTTTAACTAATACTCTATCTATGGCTCCGCAAACAGAATGTAGACTTCTCGAACAGTTAAGAGCCTGAAAGTGTAATCCAAGTCAATTCTCTCCAAAAATTATTTTTGTTTAACTACAATCTCTGTTTACTTGCAAGTAAGAGAAGTAATCTTTAAGTAATAAGCAGTTGACATATTTGTCATCAATATTAATAAAATAATAAAGAAAGTGCTCATTGATGGAATAAATTAACTGAATTCAACTTTGTCTTAGAAAGTTCACTTATTATTCTATTAACATTAAATTGTGGAAACCCCTCCTGCGGAGTGGGGGTGAGCAAATGATCCTTTTTCGTTCCGGCCTGGCACTTCGCCACCTGCAAATATGGACGTCTTTTACCCTTTATGTTGATTCCGGATAGACTCTTTTTGTGGAAGTGGAAACTGGATACACTTAATTAGTTGTTTACTTTAACTTCTTTCTCGGTGTATCCGGGGTTATCATTTTATTTTTTATTAACATTAAATTATATTAGTTAGTTAGATAAGTGACCCCAGTCTCACGAACTTGTAGGAGACCAACGGCTATTAAGTAAGACGCATCGTAGACGTATGTCCCTCGGGAAAGAGGATTCCGATTGATCTGTCGATAGAGGAACCGGCTTAGTGTCAAAATGCGACTGAAAAACGCTGGTAACTTTGACGACAAAAATAACTTGTGGATCACCAGATGATTTGCGCCCAATCACGTACATGTCTATATTATATAAATTACTCACTGTTAATTCCAATCTTACTGATTATTTGAAAACATTCGATCTCGTCTCTGACAATCAGATGGGAGCGAAGAGGTGGTATCAAGGCGCCAAAGTGGTCTGTATCAACCAGTGTATAAACAATAAATATGAGAATAATTTTATTTGCAACTTGGATCGACCTTAGGTAAGTATATGATTCAGTCGACCATGATTTTCTGTGTCATGTATTGGAATGTTCGGGACTTCCAAATTAAATAAGAAATTTCGTGAAGAGTTTAACTACCAAATGGAGAGTACTAAACTTAAACATGAAGAGGATTGGGACAGTTGTATCGAAACGTGGAATACTCCCCGAGACTATGTCTCCCCAACTTTTAGTTTCAGTCATGGATCCTTAAGCATAATTCTAAATAATAAATTTCCAAAATTGTCTATATCCCAAAGTTATTCATAATTGATGCCGCATACAACCAATCACTTACTTTTTATTGATGATATAAAAATATTTACTGAGAAGGCAGATATAACGGTGAAGATAATAAATGAAATTGATGAGCATTTCAATGTGGTTGGGATTAAGAAGAGTTTTGAGAAGACTGCCACTAATCTGGAATGTATGAAAGATGCAAAACCTCTGGATGGACATGAAGGCTATCAATACCTCGGATTGTTAGAGATCGTACAAGCAACATCATGAAGCATAATGTTTTGAGAACAATCGTGGAAAACGTAAAGAAGATTGTGAGATTGATGCATACTAAACTCAATACTACAAACCTATTTAAAGCGAACGTCTGGGTTGTGTCCTTTCTATTTGTCTTGACTGATTATCGCGTAAGGCTCTCCAGTCAAAGTCATACCTATTGTTCTAACTTGGGACGGAGTAGTTTCTAAGGCTCATGAATCTCACTTGAAAGCCATCGCAATAGATGCGCCGACCAGAACATACATCTAATCCGTGGTCCTTTAAAAAGACGTTGGAGAGCATGTTAGTGGAATATAAGTACGGGTGCACAATTTCGAAGAAGAGTTGGTTACTGGTGGAGTTGACAGTTTAGTCTTGAGTAAGGTGGAAACAGGTAGAATTCAGGTTACCTATTCCTCCTCTAAGAGGAGAGGGTTTCGAAGCGAGTAGTAATTTTCGATTTAATTGTGTTTTCCGTAAAAATAAATCTCCTTTTTGTCGAAACGATTATTGATCAGAAACCAAATACAGTCGACCTTCGCAAATTGGCCAATCTTTAAATTGGCCACAGTTTTTAAATTAATTTTTAATACAAAAAATTTTATTAACACATCGAATGCTACTCGTAGGCTCGCCTACTTTTAATGAAAAAACTCAAATTAGTTTGTTAGTTAATGCACGTCCGCGTTGCTAGTAAACAGTGTTTATGGTTTCGCTTGTGCCATGTTTTTAACTATTCTTGCCGTTAGCCTTCTCCATCCCTTTCGTCTTGCTCGCCTCCTGATTTCGTCCAGATCGTCTGCACCCATCAAACGGCCTTCGATCACAGCATAATCATCTGCAAGTGTCCTGGGAAGACAAACTCTTGGACGTCCTCAGAGTGTAGAAAATTCAGTATTCCCGAGAAATTCTTCCATGGGGCATTGCAGGGTGTGTCTTTAATGATCGCGACAATCTTCAGTGAGACGCCTTCATGCTTTAAATTAATATCAAAGATAATAATCAAATAGCGACCCAGTTAAATTATTGACAATAAGGAAGTGGTCAATTTATCTTGCAATCTCTTCTTCCATACGAAACATTATTTTCTTTTCTTTTACAAGGTAGAACATTTTTCTTTCTCTTTTAACTCAGTGGTCCTAAACCAATAATAATGATAACTTTGATTAAAAATTAATTATACAAAACAAAATAAATTTAAATAAAATTGGAACAAAATACCACAAGGGTTATCTGAAGCAGTTGGTGGTAGATAGGAAGCTCCAGGCCTATCTACAGTCCACTGTGTTAAAGCGGATCCTAGAGAGCCTGACACTGGAGTATAGGAGGCAGAGCCCTGAGATGCCATATGGGCAGAGGGTTCAATTAGACAAGGAGCCCTAGGAATTGTTTCAGCAACCAGAATCGAACTTGCCTGAGGACTGGCGAACAGGCAGGCGAGGAAGGTTGTTGATTATTAAATATATTCATTTTTTTATTGTTTGTTAAATAAAGTGGGATTATATTTATATTATAGAACAAGTGGTTCTAGATGCTATACCCTATTATGAGCAGGGATATGACAATGTCCTCGTAAAAGAAGCTGTAGACTAAATAATTATTTTGTAGGTATTAAATCTAATCGAGGAGGAAATGAAAACCTTTCCTCACACAAAAAACTACCTCGGAAAATTTCCCCCACTTGACTTCAGCTTATTTGAGGTTTGCCAAAAAGTCACGTGCGAGACTCAAATTCTAAAAAAAAGTGGAGAGGATCAAATCAGGTATTCCAATGGAAACCCTTTCCACAAAATGATACGATTTCCCGAAATCGGCTCAAAGCAGACTTGAGGACCCGTCCGTCTTGGAGGAATGCGTGAACAACGCAATGGCCCAAACCAACCATCAAAGACTGAGGTTAGGGATTTTTAATACTCGTAGAATTCAAAAGTTAATATTATGAGGAAAAATGCTCAGATTGAGGCTGGAAATCATATTAAAAGTTTGGAGAATCAGTTTGGCCTTTGGTGGTTTTTTGTTGGATGAATCTTGTCAGGAAGAATTATGATTTTGAATAGATAAATGGAATATGGACAGAATAATTAATTTTTTAATAAATTTCGGTTTTTTTAATTTTTATTGATTCCTCGATGTTGGAATATTTTTGCTTGTATGAGCGGTCTAGAGCCACTTTTATAGCAACCAATGGGATTTTTGGGGAAAGGTCCCTGAGGGGAAATGCTAATGACTCTAAAAGACATATATGGGCGCCCAATAATCTCAGCTGGTCTCTTGATAGCAACCGGGCTTATATTAGTGGGCTCTTAGTAACTAACTATCTCTTGCTATAAAGAAAACATGTGCACATTAGTTGCGCGGGATTTTTTATGAAAATTTGCTATTTAGTGTAATTACATGATTACGTCGATTTCACATTGGGCATATTCTTTATTAACTTATGATCCTCTCGTTGGTTGTAGAGCTCCATTGATAATCTTCAGTGAGACGTCTTCACGCTCTTTTCGAGGATTAGATTTTGCGTAGAGCATCTTGGTTTTCTGCTTCATCTAGTTTTATTTTTGAATTCCTTAGAAAATATATTAACCCTGACATATCTGAATGATGAATGGAAAAAAAATTTTATTTATTTATTCAAAACATCATAACTGAATACCATTTCAGAAGACAAATTGGTTCTATCATCGTCTCTCCACTTTAGAATCAACCAATTCTTCTCTTCCAACATTCACTGAAGCAAAAATGAAATCTTTATCAAGACCTTGACCCGTGCTTTACTCAACTACCGTACTTTCAAGAGTTCTGTTCAACATAACTGATTGGATGCGAGTCCCCGTTTTTTTGTCGATATATAGTTTATCCATGTAATTCTTAAATCATTTTGAGAATACTCCGTCCCAGTTCATAATCAATCTTTATTCAGTGGTTGTAGAGAAGAGAGAACTGTCTTGCAAGAGGTTCATACTCTTGACACTTTTCTTTTCACTCACAGCCTGTTTATGACGATTCCGTAATTAATTCTCCATGTTGTCATTTTTTCAATCTTGCAAACGAAAAAATCAAATATCGTCGTATTAATACGTATCTCAACATATTTTGTGATATTTAATTCTGACAAGATGACAGCATTTATTATAAAATAAATTCATTAATATTTTTATTATTAAGAACATTCAATACTTCAATGATAATTACCCTCTTCAATCCCAAGGTATGAGGTTCTTACCAATTTTTCTAAAGTCTGGGTCAGACGAGAATTGAACCAAGACATTGATGCATAAGATGCTTCATCATTTCGAAACTTCAGTTCTTTTTGGATTCTTACCACCCATTGTCAATTCAACCAAAATAGACTAGATCATCAATGTACTTACCCGAAATATGAGAAGACTCCGATCCCGCTTCAAGATCCCCGCCTGATCATCCTCCCTCTTGTTAGTCTGGGATAGTTTAGTTAGAAGGTATGTTTTTTCTCTTTTAACCCAGTTGTCTTGCGGCAATAATAAATAAATAATCACTACAGTCTACATAATTGCATCAAGAGATCAAAAGCTGAGTATAGACAGACTTCTAATTGAGGCACACCTCCGAAGTGGGGCATTTCTATTTTTGGAGAAACCCTGTTTTTGAGGGCTTATAAATTTTCTACAAAAAGATGACAAATCGATTAAATTTGACACCTCTTTTCAAGACATTAATTTTTATTATATAAAATTAATTATGTGATTTTATTAAACAGATTTAAAAAATTAATATTTTAAAAGTCTCGTTGTGGCATAGTGGTTAGGTGTCGGGCTAAAAGTGACTTAGATTACGGGTTCGATTCTCGCTGCTGTTCACCTGGTGGAAGGTTCCACGCATCTACAATGCTAAAAAGGCTTGGACGAGTGACTCCGTCATCAGTGGACTCTCACTGCGGAACTGAATAGTCAAAAAGGACCCACACACAAAAAAGAAAATAGAAGTGAGGATCATTACTTCGTTCTACGATTAGTTAAAATTAACTGTTATTTACTTAAATAAAGTGTGTCCTGCCTATGCGGAGCTAATACCACGGCTCCGTGAAAAAGGCTGTTATTATTAAGTCACGTTGTATTTCAAATTTTTTGTTGATTATAATGCCTATGAATCGTGAAACAAAATTATGATTACAGATTATCTCTCATAAAAGTAACCTTGTAAAGATCTGATTTTTTGTTTGTTCGTCCAGGACATATTTTTTGACTCTAGAAATCAACATGGTTATTTGCTTATCCAGTGAGGATAGTTCTCTTTGATGATCAATCTTCGATCTCTTTAAGCGTCTCTTCTCTCACGAATGAGGTGGAGGATTTCACTATTAAAGCAAGGTTAGAGTCCCTGATGAAGCCTTTGAGGATAATTTCTTACTCAGCCTATAACATAGCAGAGTTGAAAAGGCCACGGCTTTTCTGAACTCGTGAATTTGTAAATTTGTGTGACTTATAACATCTTTACATGACTAAATGAAAAAATCATGAAAAAAATAAACAGTCCCAATTTTAACGTAGAGTCTAGGTGGTCCAGATCAAGCAAAGAGCTCATGAACAATATTTAAGCCAGAGATGGATGATTCTACAATGCAGACATGAAATTCAACTCTTTAAACCTTCTGGAGTAGCCGTTCTATAGAGGTAATCTCAGGTGGTATGTATTCTAGTATCTTGTTCATTTGAGGTTCGTATAAATAGCGAAGGCATAATGCCGTGTATATTGATAGTTCAGGTACAGTCTTTGTACGGAGATGTAATTTTCCAGAGAGATTTTTGGAGGTCAGTGAGGTTTATCTGATGCAGCGATCCGATTAATGGTAAATTAGGATTATTGGGTCTAGTATTGTTGGAGATATTGAATCTTTTGCATTTCAAGTTTACCTAACAGTAAACTAAAGGTCATTTAAATTGATGTTACTTATGATATATTTACATTCCTAGAACTGTATTTTTAGATAAAAAAATATTAATTAATTCTTTATTTTATTTAAAATATTAATTTCAATTTTATTTAAATAAAACAAATTGCTTCATAATTAGAACAATTGCAGTGAGATGTTCCAATTACTAGGTTTATAAAGTAAATTAAAAATAGGAAAATATACGTGTTTAGCAAGCAATAAATTATTGGGGAGGAATATTACTACTTTTGAAATGTTGTATAATAATGTAACTATGTGGGGTGCGACAAAGAACAACCACGTCGTAACGTTATTTAGTGGAACAATTGAAGTTGAATATAAATTGAAATACAGTAAATACATTAAATTAAATAAAAGATGAAATATGAAAATTTAAATGACGCAATTTTTGATTTTTATTTACGTGAACATTTTGGTGCGCTTAAGTGGATGAAAAATGATATAAAATTCACATTACTATTTTCCCGTATATCAAATTATATACATGTATGGGGATTAGAATTGAATTCTTTCATGGACTTATGTACACTACAATCCGAATTTCGACTAACGGCTATTATAACTGCAGTGAACTAGTTATAACTATTCCTAATTATGGAACTATAAAAATAAAAGATATGAAAATGCAGCTATCAAAAACAGATAATAACACTAGGTTTACTGGAAATGGTAACTTTATTAACCGACATTTAGCACTCGGATGTGATTTCAGAAAAAAAAAGAAAAAATATTTTAATATAATAATGACAAATACAACTCGAAGTTATACAACAACTCATCGTACTCTAAAAACAATAAAGTCTCATGCAATCAGTAATATTAATTTAAATTTAGAAAACAAATATATATTATCAATTTGTGTAATTGGTGTAATTATTGTTGCCATTGTTATCACTTACTTAATAAAATATAAAAGAAGAAGACGTTTTTTTCATTACAGATTGGGATTTTCAATTATTAATATTATTTTATATTAGATTATAATAATGACTTACAAATTTATTTTCGTTAATATTTAGTTCATAATTTAAGAAACTTGGACGCCTGGCTAAACTAAAAAGCCACGACGCACATGAAACCCGATAGCTTCTCCAGTTGATCACTATTACACTCAATCCCATAAATGTTGACCCAATTCCCATAAATGATGACCCAATTCGCATAAATGATGTCTAAGTTATATATATTATACTAATAAATAATTTAGTAAAAAAGTATTTTATTCAATTAATCTGTTATTAATTCCATTTACCCTTATATATTAAGGTGCTGCTAGATTTGATGTCTATTATCCTTCTCAAAACTGAAATTTAGTATTGGAGATATTCAGAAATGCTTGAGTAGGAGAAGTATCCGTATTGGAACTTGCAGCCTTCATTTTAAAACCTCTAAACCTGTGCAATCTTTGCTATAACGAGATTTATCATGAAATAATACTTGAAGATAAAAATCCTCATGAATCAGTAATCCAATGCTCACAAATACATACAGGAAAGTAACTACCATATATAGACACTCCATAGATCCGAAAGGTTGATCCAATGTAGAGGAAAAAACGAAGGGGCCTTGACTCAAGAAAAGAAGATATGTCCCGTGGTCATCAAGTGACGACTTACCTATTCGGTCTTCATAGTCAGACTTCTATTTGAGACGACCTTCGAGGTGGGGCATTTTTATTATTGGAGAAACTCCGTTTTGCAGAATATCTCTCATAAGAGTAACCTTGTAATGATCTTATCTACCATGTACAATACAAGCAAGGAACTATTTTTCGTATAAAATATTCTACAATTATCTAAAAAGGATTCATTTATTCAAGTTCAAATAATTGGTTAATATTTGTATCTCTATTTAAAAGTGAAAATAAAAAAAATTAGACGAAAATTCAAGTATATTTTTTAGCGTTTAAGGGAGCAGAATCTTCCACTTTTCGGAACTCTTAAAAAATATCACTAACTGTTACTTCGAGAATTGACTTGAAAATTTTATGACAACCATTAATAATTGGAAGATACGTAAATGATTCAAAAATTTATCTCCTGAAATTTATGGAATTTTATACTCTTGCGTGTATGACAGAAAACATTTTTTCTAGGTTTCAAAAAATTAACGAAAAATGAATTTTCAAAAAAATCTTAATGTAATTGAATAACGCTTCCTGCCACAAAATATAAAAGAGTAGTAATATTAGTTTTTTATCGAATCTCTATCCAAATTTAATTTACAAATTATTTCTAATGGATATCTCTATGATGATATAGACTATGAACAATCAATATCAACCCATCTCCACGTGTACTTTTTACTTGTTAGATCTTATTGTACTTCTTGATTCCAAATTTGTCGCTCTGTCCTTTCTTTTCTCGATGGATCACCTCAAGTCTGCTTTAAATTCCTCCGCAACACTGGATCATATAATCTGTTCGTGAGAGCGTATCTCGTGGATTTTATATTATTGTTAGACTCCAATTTCTTCCACTTGAGAGATCGGGGGTAAATAACCAATGTATAGTTTAATTGAATTATTTGTAGAGCCCTTTTCGATTGTTTTCACTAATTTCTGATTATAGCACAAATTTTACATTTCAGTGGAACATTGGAATTTTAGATTAGAGCTTCTAAATGTGAACAATTCCTCTAAAACAGTACTCACTATGCGCCTACAATATTATAAATTCCACATGCCACAATAATTGGGGATAACTAAGAAAATAATAATTAGTTGTTCTGAATTAATTATTTATTATTATTTAAAATATTCGGGTATTAATAATTTGACTAGAAATTACAAATCTTTTCTCAAAGTAGACATGTTAAAGTTATAAATTTGGCGCTATACAAGATTTTATATAGATGCTTCCTAGTTTCGAAACATCGTATATGCAATGCCTCCCAGGTCCATCATTTTGTCGATCACACAAGAAAAAGAATAAAGATCACATCCATCTTGAGAGATGAAGAAATTTAATTCAGTCAAACAAAAATACGATAAATGAAAAAAAAATATTTAATTATAAAATTCCCGAAAATGTCCAATTTGTTCCGCTTGCTATGGAGACTTCCGGATCCTACTCCCCCTCTACACTGGAATTTCTCGGACGTCTTGGAAACCGGATCACCTCATACTGGAGATCTCCGCGAACGCCGCTGGCAGAATTTCTCTCGCAATTCTGAGAGGTAACAGGGCGGCAGCAACTGATGTTTTGTCCTTTTTTAATTTGATTTAATAAAATTATTTAATAAAATAAATAAATAAAAAAATGATTTTATATATCTAGTGGTTAATGACTATTTTGGTTGTTATTTTAATATGGTAGAATAAATACATATCTAAAAATATTGGAGGGTCAAAGTTATTCAACATCACTCCTGTTTTTTCCCTGATTCCAGGTAATCTATTTCCATATTCTAGATGACTATATATTGCAAGCTATAATAAATTTCATTCATTCTTGTGTTATCGGAAAACGAATTTTAACCTCAACTAGGAACGATTATGAAATCACGTGCATTCGAATAAACCAAGAAAATGAAGTTCTCTTAAACTTTAATTTCAGTTAATGTCATAAGATTCTGACGGAAACTTAATTATTCGGGATTACAATGAGAATTGTCTTAACGTGAATTTTGCTTTTTATTTAAAAATTAAAATTTGAGGTATCAAGACATTTATAGTGATTTCAGATAAGTCAGGAACTCCTCGACGACGATGACGAAAAAAGCTCAAAGATAGCCTTAATATTGAAATTGGAGGTATTTTTGCCGATTTACGTGATTAGAGAAAATTTCGATAACTGTTCTGCTGGATGAGGGGAAATATTATAAATGCAGGAATCTTGACTTGGAAGGATCAACTCACATTCTAAACGCGGTTTCTAATGGATCTCATCTTGTACTTACTGGAAAACATTCAGTACGCATTATCGACACAACAGCTTTAGTTGTAATTTCCCGGTATATTATTATTTTAAATATTTAAATAAATAATTCATTATTCTTTAATTTTTAGAATAAAGTTTAATAAATCGGAAATTATTTGCGATTTGTGAGCTCATCCTACGATCTACGACTCAATAGCAGTGTCCTTCAACTCCGGAAAATTCTCGTAGTATCCAACATCATTGATCCTGACAATTCCCGCTAGAACTAAAATGGCACGTGGGGTCTAACACATGCCTTGCGTATCATCCTAATGGTAGTCTCTAATAAGCATTAAAGGTCTCTACCTGTAGTTTGCAGGATGTAGTGTGGCCTCGTCAAGTGGAAGGTTGATTACCATAGCAACGAATTCTTCCGAGATTGTCCGCTCTAATTAGACAAATGGCTGTAGCACCAAACTCCCATGACATTTGCCTAATCCACTTAGACAACAGTAAGGCTTATATTTATTGCAGCTATCACGTTTGGTAACAGCAATAAACAAGTAATTAACTCTGTGAAGTTATTTCTACGCCAATGCTGAAACAGGGATTAGAGGACATGTCCAGTGTGAGTACCCAATTGGCATATTCACTGGGTATTCAGATGAGGTTTTAATGACAAATGGACGGTTGTATTCAGTTTTTCTCTTTTGAAGAATCGCAGAAATTCTTTGAAGTTTTATTAAATTTTAATTTTTTGGTCGATATATCCCGCCAAAACTACGTTGTTGCTATTGACGACGAGAGGGAGGTTTTTTTCCTGTTTGATGACTGGCTTATTACCTTCTGAATATTACCAATGTGACATCTGAGAGTAAGTTGAAGTTTGGGAATTAGATAAATCTGCCAAATCGTTAGGATCTTAATTTGATTTAGAATAAACTGGCTAATTATGTCGATTTGTTGGACAGAATCTACTCAATATTGGCTCGAAAAAATTGGATGATTTTTTGTACACTGTTTTGTATTGCTAAAATCTCGTACAAATTTGGGAGTTTGCGAGCTGTTGTGCACCTTTGTTATTTATTGTAGATTGGAAATGTACGAGAGAACTGGACGTGGATTTTGAGTGATGAATCTGAGATTGAGTGATGATTGCTCAGTAATGATGGGTGTTGTAACCAAACCCCACTTTGATCAAATAACCATATGGGATTTTGAGAATCTCTCCGTTTCCCCACCTTTAATTGCATTTCCAATATTACGGATTTAGGTTGGTTTTCGATTTTATATTTAATATTATTTAATTTCCTAATAATTTATTTTTTTTAATATTTCGTAATTTTTAGTTGTATTAAATTTATTTTTTTTATTTAAATATTTAAATTTATTAATTTCTAGACAAACTTTCATGCAAAAACCAAGTGGACTCAATTCTTTCAAAGCTTCCATCTCGGAAACTGTCCAATGACTTGGTTGAATACATGGACGTGTGGCGAAGTGAAGGGCTTAGCGAGCCGCGTAACCCAGACCAACAATCGTCTTGGATGATCCATAGATGGAATGCTCTGGCATCCAACCTAGTCAGCCGGCTCTCTGGACATCGCCTGGATTGTTTCCAAAATTCGAGGGAGGCGGTTGATGGATCTTGGCTTGGGGTTTACCCATGTCAAGAAGTTGGTGGATTGTTGGATGATGACTCACTTCGTACAGCTGTATGTCTACACCTCGGATTGCCTGTTTGCACCAAATCGAAGTGCAAATGTGGCTGTCTATCGGACGAACTGGGTCTCCACCTCCTCTCATGCCGGAGCGGAATTGGCAGATCTTCTCGACATTCGGCAATGAACGGCATCATTAAGAGGGCATTAGAATCGGCTGGATTCCGTTGCCGGATCGAACCGACTGGTCTATTTGACAACGGAAGACGCCCTGACGGCATGACCTCCTTTCCTTTTGAGCGAGGGCGAAACCTTGTATGGGATGTGACCTGTGTCTGCTCTTTCGCCCCAAGCAAAAAAAATTATTCACCGGGCAGACCTTCTTCTCAAGCAGAGGAAGTAAAAAATGCTAAATACTCGGATATCAGCGACAGGTACATTTTCGCACCTGTCGCGATTGAAACTTCGGGGAACTTTGGCCCTAAAACACTGAAGTTCCTGAACCATTTGGAAAACTACTAACTGACAAAACTGGTGATCTTCGTGAGACGAGATGGCTCAAGGAGAGGCTCTCGTTGGCTGTTGTCCGTGGGAATAGCTTGTGCATCTCCCAACAGCTGAATTAAAATTAACTATTCTTTTTCCTTTTTCCTTATAATAAATAAGTATTTTATGTTTAGTGGAGTTAAAGATACTTTTACTTTAAAGCGGGAAATTTTATCGGAAAACATTTTTGCTATGTATGCTGGGTTTTTTGGAAAATTGAGTGGACTTTGATGGAATCAGAATTTAATCAAAATTTGTCCACGTGACAAACTTAGGCTGGAAAATTGTACTCAAATCACTGATATGCCGAAGCAGAGCACGTTTACTAGTTATTTGGATGAAGAGTCAAAAGTGGTGAAGACGGTTTATTTCGTTACTGTTAGTAGTGGTTATAGTGAATATGTATGTTGTTGTGTTATTGTAGTTGATGACGCTGTCCTCACATATGCTTCCTCCTGCTGATGTTATGTGGGCCAAACAGTATTTTGATGACTTGATTAAAATGAAATGTGGAATCTGATTTTTATAATAAATGATTTTATACTTTTTTAATAATATTTTTTGATTCCATTCAAAAAAAAACTTGGTGTTTTCTCTTCTTAAGTCTACCGTTTCCTATCTTATATTAGTCCGTAAATCGAACTGTATTAAAGGCACTCATTTCTAGTGTGGCATCATTTGGTTCCCATAATTGCAGGGACTGGTTCTAGATGTTTTCTTCTTTTCCTCTGGTTCTGGCATGAAGTTATTTGATATTGGAAAGTCTCTGCTTGGGTCATTATTGGAACTGGATACGTTTATTAATTGTTTACTGTTAACTTTTCCTCTGTGTATCTTGACCAATCTAGAAACGATCAGTATTTGGAAATATTTTGAGTCCATCAAGTCTATTATTCAAAGTGACACGCTAAAATCTCATTGGTCGCATTTTGACTTGGATACAAGCACGCCAAAAAAATATCGCTTAAATTTAATTCCAGAAATTTTCATGCCTAAGTTGGTAAAAGTTGCATAAATCTGTTAATACTATGAAATTTAAATGACAATTAAAGAACGGGTGCATAGTGGTTAGGTGTCGGCTAAAGTGACTTAGGCTACGGGTTCGATTCTCGCTGCTGTCCACCTGGTGGAAGGTTCCACGCATCTTCGATTCCAAAAGGGTTTGACGAGTGACGCCGTCATCAGTGGATACTCACTGCGGAACTAGATTGTCTAGATAGGACCCACACACACAAAAAAGTGAAGATTATCCCTCGCTCTACGATTAGTTAAAATTAACTGTTCTTTATTAATTAAAGTGTGTGTCTTGCCTTTGCGGAGCTATAAATTTTATGGCTCTCGTGAAAAGGCTGTTATTATTATTATTAGAGAACTGCCTGTATTTTTGTCATTACTTATTAACCCCGAATACACTGGAAAATAAGTTAATATTTAATAACTAATTAAATGTCTCCCATTCCCACAGAGTCATTCTAATATTTCACTCAGAACCAACAAAAAGGAAAAAACATATCCAGCATGTGCAACCTTAAAAATCCTTTCAATTGGATGTAAGAAAGCAAGTGATCCATTTTCATTCTATCCCGGTACCTGAGATAGATGGATCACATGAAGCCACTCTATTAGAACGAAAGAAGATAATAAATTACAACAAGTAGGAGGCTAGTAAGGAAAATCGATCCCGTGGCCAATTGCTGTGAATTATTAGTTAGTTTTTACAAAGGCTGAGGAACAGGAGATGGACTCCTTTCATCGAAGGAAGCAGAGAAGAATTCTCAGTTTGAATTGGGAAATGAAAATAAACAAGAAAGCTTTATATAATATCTCTGCCACTGGTCATTTGAGTCTCGAGATCCTGATCTAAGATGGAGACTCTTCAGACATATACTGAGATTGAAAACGGATTACCCAGCTAATATAGAGATGGAGGAGTACTTCGTCGTTAATGGATCACGTTTCTGTGGACGCCCGCGAATCACACTCCTTGGTATACTTGATAATGATCTCAAGAATGCCAAAAGGAAAATGAAATGCGGAAATCATCTGGACGACTCGAGAGAGGTTGTGCATGACCACGGAAGGTGGAATCACTTGTTTGATAGTTTCTAACCAAACGAGTAAAATTATAACTATTACTGTCTTACAAATGTTATTTTTAAAAATATCAGTTAGTTTTAATTGCCATCAGTAAATTTGTAACTTTTTCTAAAAAAACTTACAATTTTTTTAAATGGAGCTTTCACATAACATCGCCTCATTTTCTCACTACGGGATGCCTAGTGTTGGTGATAATTGAAGTTACTCATGGAGAACTTGTTGCCGCTTAATATGCCGTATAATTAGAGCCCCTCTGACTCAACGAAACTAAAAAAGTATAATAAGACGACTTCTTTTCGCTGAATAGTAGGAATTTGGCCTTGTATCGAAAGTTTTTGATTTTCTAACGTTTTTTTAGCCACAAAGTTCTTTCAAACACTGAAAAATTGTCTATTTAATGGTTAGATCGAAGAAATACGATAATCAAACTGTGATTATCTATTGTGGGTTATATTATAATTAGAACAGTAAAAACTTATATATAATCTGTAATGTATTAAGCCTGGTCTAATATTCATGAGATATTACAAGATTGCACGTGGAGATCAGACAATCGAATTGTTTTTAAAAATGACACTTTTATCTTTAGGAACTCACATAATTGCATTACATTACTACATATAACTAATTCAGACTCATGATTTACTTCAATGATAGTAATATCATTCTCTAATTTCATTTGTTGTATTAACCCTCAGTGATTATTAGGGCAAGTTGTTTCTAGCACTTAAAAAAATTTTTTAGCGCTAAAAAATCACAAAATCTAGCAATTATAATTAAAAAAGTTAGCACTTAAAATGATAAAATCTAGCATTTAAAATTGTAAAATCTATAACTTAAAATAATAAAATAAAACATTTAAATTTTATTTATTGTAATATAATAAAAGTTAATGCTTGATATTGTCTGGATGGAAGTTCCTATCCTTTTTTAAAAATTTTTTAGCATTTTAATAGCTCTTTCAACAGATGCATAGGATGCCTGACAGCGTGCAAGAGAAAAATAATCTTGTTGGCTAATTTTTGGTTCAGTCATTTCAATAATAAGTTTAAATCCATTTTCCTCCATTCTTTTATTTATATAATTTTTGATATTTGCCTTGTCATTATCAAAATGTAGTCCTTGTATAATAGTAATCTTCCATCATTTGATTGCAAGGAATCACTTCGTCCATTCTCAGAACATGTCCGATAAGTCGCCAGCGTGAGGTAATTACTTCTCTGCTTATCGGTTTGCATTTACATAATTTGTAGAGAGTGTCTTTTTTGATAATCTGTGGCCATTTAATTCCCGCAATTTTTCTCAATTGATTTCTATGAAATGTGTCTAGTCAGTCACGGTCCGTTTTTGATGTTCTCCATGTTCCCGAGTTGTATAATAGGACTGGTTGTATGAACGTGCTATATAAGCGCATCCGAAGATTTAAGGAGATAAGTTTTCTGCGAGTCCAAATACTCCACATCTTTTCAGTGCACACGATACCAACATCTTTCTGCGAGCAATGACCTCAGCATCACCCAAAAACGAGCCGAGCCTTTTAGTAAACTTTCATTTTTCATCGAACCGCTGAATCGAAGTTAACTCCGTTTTTCTGAATTGATCTTCAAAGACCACCTCGCCAGAACTGTTGTGGCTTTATCTATTACAGTTCTTAGTACCACCACATCCTCAGACACAAAATCGATGTCATCAGCATACATTAATTTAACAAAATGATTATTTAAGTGACCTAATTCTTTCCTAACGTCCCTCAACGCAGCTTCCAAATAGATTGCAAGGAGAACTGGCGAAAGCGAGTCCCCTTGCAGAATACCAATGCCGGTCGTGAATTTTTCCGAATAGCCCTTCCCTACTTTCACTATGAGGCTCGTGTCAGCCAGCAAAAAACGCACAATCATCAAACAGTCCTCATCAATTATGTCCTTGAGAACTTGCAATATTTATCTCTGCAGACACAGTCGAATGCTTTTGATTAGCCGACTCCCAGAGTATATATTGATTTTCTGTACTTCTGACATATTGACGCAAGCTACCGATGACTCCATACTATATCAGCAGTTGATTTTCCTGGTTTGAATCCGCTTTGACTTTGTGACAAGTATTGGTCAACTGAATTTGATATTCAATTCAATGTTGTAATCGACAATGTTTTTCGCAAAGTGGTCAAAAGTACGATCGGTTTGAAATTTTCGATTGGACCTGCAGGTTTCAGAATCCGTAAACACATTATTAACTGCAATTTAAATTAGCATTTAAACAAAAATTAGCATTTAAAATTAAAAATAGCACTTATAGCATTTATAATGTATGTTTTTTTTAACAAAATTAAAAAATAATTATTCCAAATTCAAATTTATATTTAAAAAAGTATAAAAAAAATAAAAATAGCATTTTAGCACTTAAATTGCCCCTCAGTGATTATTCACTAAACTAACTAAAATTCTACATAGGTCAACTATTTCAGCAACAGTGATACAAGAGACTATGAATTATAATTATTTAACATCAAGTAAACCAAAAATTCCCATTTTAATCATAAGTTAACCAGACGATTAATTTTTGTAGGTTAATAACCTAATTTGCCTCCTCTATGGCATAACTAATTACCGTGATTTTCAATACCAAATCAGGAAATCAACGACACAGCAAAGAATGGATATTATGACTTTCTTGGTTACTCTATGATGGTGTAATAATAAGAATTATCACTTTTCGTGTAGACAGTTTAGTTTTAATTTTAGTTTGCTTTATATTTGGTGAGACTGTCTTATAAGTCGAATTTTCACAATAAAGCCCTAAAATAATAATAACCAAAAGAGCTAAATTTAATAGTATCTCTATTATTGACTATTTTGGGCATTAACCAAGAAAATTTAAAAAATAGTTTGACAAGCACCCTAAATAGCCTTATTATAATGCATATTCGCAATAAGGAAGTAATATTCTTCCCGTAGCTTATGGAACTCCCTGATTATCCAGTTTGGTAGACTCTTCCAAACTCGTCTTGAGATTACAATTTTTCAGAGACTTTCTTGATTACATTCTAATGTAATTTTAACATGTTTTAGATCGATTTTCAGTTTTGATGGCGAAGTTGTTCGTGGCTTACTTCTAAAACCCCCTAGGCAGAACAAGTATGATTCAATAATGTAGTGAGCAGGAACGGCATGAGTCATCCATAATATGTGCCCAAATAATCCCAAGTGCTTTGATTTAAAAACTGTGTATATGTCTTGGTTTTTGATAAGTATGATTTGTCCAGGATGTGTTTTAGACATACGTACAATTGAGGGACGTCACCACCTCAGCCAATCAAATTTAATAATTTAAATATTTTGTAAATTAACGTATAAAAACAACAATTAAAAAATAAAAAAGAATTTAATGTTAGTAAGAATTAAAGTTCATAGACGAATTTAATGTTGTCCTTTCCTAGACGCTTCCACTGTCAGTATGGCCACCACCCTCCTAGCTGATACTTGGCTCACTGTAAGAGTCAGGGGGAGCCTGTCTCGCCGATTTGAGACGACTGTTGGCACTCCACAGGGAGACCCATTATCACCTATCATTTTTGTCATATACCTTGAAGCTGCTTTACGGGAGTCAAAACTGATAATGGGTGAAATGACAAACATTATTGCGTATGCTGACGACGTAGACTTTATTTCAAACGACAAAATATCGCTCACCGCTTGATGGAAGAAGTGTTTAATTGCTAAAAGTAAATCCGGACAAGACTGAGGGAACTGAACACAAGAGGGAAGAAACAAGGAAGAAGGAGCACTGGCGCAAGTGCAAAAAGTTTGGCTTCCTCCTAGGAGACCGTGAAGAAATTACAAGGAAAACCCTAGCACAAACTGCCTTCTCCAGATTAAAGAACACCTGGCTCTACAAAAAGGGCCTTGATATTATAACAAAAACTCGATTATAAAACTCACTAGTGAAACCCATACTACTGTATAACGCTGGTACCTGGACCTGCTCAAGAAATGAACTGAAGAAGCTTAATGGGTTTCATAGAGACCAACTACGGCATATGATGTTTGAAAGAAGTGATACGAGAATGTTATCTAATCATTTTTATAAGAGGACGAAGACCTCAGAAATTTCTAATGAGATTCTGGATACACGATAGAGGCTTTTTGGTCATATTCTGCGACTGGACCTAGATTCACCCGCGAACGTAGCCATGGAGGATTATATCATGTTGGAGGCCCCCTGTTTCCGTGGTCGCCCAAGGACGAAACTGTCAGTCGTTTTCGACGAGGACCTCAAAGAAATGGGACGGCATTTTGGAAGTGGAGAAGATCTTGACTGGTTACGCACTACGGCTTTGAATAGGAGAAATAGATGAAACTAACCAGTGTTTTGCTAACTCGTGTTGCATATGTTTTGTCAAGTCCTATGACATAGCGATAAGTGAAAATAATAATAAGTGGTTCTAGAAGGTCTACCGTATTATGAGCAGGGATATGACAATGTCTCGTAAAAGAAGCTGTAGACCAAATAATTATCTTGTAGGTATTAAATCTAATCGAGGAGGAATGAAAACCTTTCCTCACATAAAAACTACCTAAAAAAATTTTCCCGTTAGACTTAAGCTTGTTCGAGGTATGCCAAAAATTCACGTGCCTAGACTAAAATTCTAAAAAACGAAATGAAGAGGATCAAATCAGGTATTTCAATTTTATTCACATCCAGTTATGCAAATAAGTGAGTGTCTCATCCTCCCTCAGAATCGACCTTAACATTTCTGTTGTGTCCATGGGGAAACGAAATCTTAACGTTCCCTGATGATTCTTCGTTCCGTTGTTATCTGAGATGCTGCACGTTTCAATTATAGATTGTTAAAAGGAGTGCGGGCAGAGCACCCCGCCATGCTTCTATGAACAACATTGTCATGCGTGCTCTTGAAGCTGCAGGCTTCCCAGCAGTACTGGAGCCCATAAGATTGGACCGCGGAGACGGGAAAAGACCGGATGGGTTAACTATCTTTCCGTTCACTGAGAGAAAATCACTCTATAGGACTGCACTGTTGTGGATTCTTTGTCGAACTCGATTTACATTATTTGGCATGTTCTGCCTTTTGACACGTTTCTGTCCTTTAACACGTTGGTTTGGTCCCGTATTTTGTTTTACATTTATTTCATATATTTCTATTATATTGTCGCACATTTAGACAAATATTATTTATGTTATTGTTTCATCAAATAGTGTTGAAGGTCTTTTATCAAAATGTCTAATATATATTTTGGAACCTATAAATATGAATTGAAAGGACATTCGGTTCAGTCAATATTGACGAATCAAAATGTCGAAATTAGAGTTGACACGTCGATTTTGACAGAAACAAAAGTTCCAATACAATAAACCTGATATTTTCGTGTATGACAAAACAAAGAAGGAAGTAACTTAATTGAAGTGGGATTACCTCACAAGACCGACTAAAGCAAGTTGAAGTTGAGAAACTTCACAAATATGACTTGCTAGCAAATAAACTTTCGCTGCTCTATGAATGCCAAGTGAAGATTATTCCAGTGGTTTTGACATGGGATGGAGTTGTCTCAAGATGCTTCAAGAATCATATGGATAAATTATCTATTGAAGAATCAACGAGGGCTTAAATCCAATCGGTTGTGCTGAAGAGAACGCTCGAATGTATGCTCATTGAACATAAGCATGGGATGAAGGTATACGATGAAGAGTACGCCTCTGCTACCTCCCAACTTGTGGAACTGGCATGCCGTGAGAACAGCCCATTGGACTCTAACGGAGATATTTTGACTGAATCTGATGTGGAGATGCGGAGTAACAGAGAGGTTATGGCACATTCTTCTTCTAAGAGAAAAAGAGGGATTACCAACAATCTGGATTAAAATACGCTTAATTAGTTGATTTACTCGTTTATTTACTATTATTAAATTTATTTTTTTATCAATATTTTGAAAATTTATTGTAATTTTTCTGAAATGTTATCATTATTGCTAACTGAAAGCTCATTCAATTATTTTTTTCTCGTCGGTGGGTATTATAAATGCACGAAACTATTTACGTCCCCATGAGAAGGGAGTTTGCTTTTCTTTTATCACATCCAGTTTGAAAGGCAATGTCAAGACATTCCAGATCGACTTGACTTTGATCTGGCATTACTTGTTGACCTTCAAATAATCAATATTTTGGTTATGTAATCCAAATTAAGTCGTGTCTGACCCTTGGAGATATCATGAGCCAATTTTCTCCACTCTCCCCGATCCGTCGCAATTTGGAGTGCCTTGATATGGGCATTCTCTGAAAGATTATCATTATTGCTAACTGAAAGCTCATTCAATGATTTTTTCTCATCTACGGATTAGTTTTGTGTGATCATTTCAGAATTTAGAAATTCTTTTTTTACACCACTCCCTATGAATCCCTCATTCCTTATGTTACAACGGTATTGTCTATATATTCATCCGTATGATTATCGAATAACCATATTTTTTAGATCGTTACGACAATTTGAGGAAGGTTCAACTTTATCTTCAAGATTTTAATTGACTCTTGGTTGTTCTACTGATAAAATTGAATAAGAGGGGAGATAAAATGGGAAGGAACTGTATTTTCTGGTGTACGAGATTATTCATTTCTTCAAGTAATCCTTTGTGCCAAGTACATTGAAGGATCCAAGAGTAAATGATAAGAGATGGTATAGACATTTTTTTACTTTTACTCTCAATACTTGTTATTACTCCAGTAGGTGCCTTCACATATCTGGAATTCTCATTCCTTTTGTAACTCTTCCATGTAAGCATCTGCCACTTTCTTCTCCAAAAGACGAGATAACAACCACGGCAATAAATTAATTCAAATTTACCAAATTTCAAAATATTTGTAAATAAACTAATTTTTATTATTTAAATAAAATTTAAAAAAAATATCTAGGTCCTCCTCAAAATATGAGAAGAAATCTTTTATGAAGATTAATGCCAAAAAGACATTACTATCACCATTCTTATTCAACTTATTTACGGCTGACATTCCGACGCCGAATGGAAATGACGACCTGCTCCTGGCTCATGCAGTCGAGGTCGTCTTGGCCTTACGGGATCAGACATCTAAACAGCGACGTAAAGAATACAACAACACTTCGATCGACTACTTGAGTAGTTTAATGAAAATCGGATGTCAATCAACACCAAAAAATCTGCTACAACTATCTATACCTCGGACAAAAGATTGTCAAACAGACAATAGAATTTACTGCGAAGGTGTGAGAAAAAAATCAACCTTCTGAAATGCCTAACAGGTCTATGGAAAATTGGACATCACCCTATACTTAAAACGCTCTACTCACAGTACATCGAACCATGCATTTCATCTGCGTGTGCTTCATGGGGACCATTGGCCTCTTGTACGAACACTCAGAAAATTTCCACAACCCAGAAAAGGCCTTCAAACTAACTCAAAGATGGTATACAGGGGAAAATATCAAAATCACCGACGCCCTTGGAGACACTAATTAAAAAATGAGAAAAAACACCAACGCCAAGAAGAAAGTGCTCGCCCGAAGCGAACTTCTGTAGGCTCAAGGATCAACACCGAGCAAATATGAGACCCATGATTCAATTCGTCGGATCACTTAGTTAGTTTTTTTCCGTTTAACAGTAGTCTTTGAATTAATTTTAATTTTTTTATTTAATGCAAGATTCCAAGAGAAACCTTAGGACCAAGCCATGTATGGACACTGAAATCACTTTATTAGATTATAACTCTTGCCTCTTAGGGTTCCAGTATTTATCAATTAAATTAAGCAATTCAATCTACTTTGGGCAATTATCAAGATCTGGATCATTGAGAGATAATAACCAAGACCACTCGGAATATTTGAATGAATATTTAAAATAGATGCGCGTAAATTTCTCCTTATTGACGATAACAAGCACGAGTCTAAAAGGGCATTAATAGTTTTTTATAGTCGATGAAGCTAAAATCGAATTATCGGAAAAGTAATGTCCGTAAAGAACGAGGCGCATCATTAAAATGTATAGTACCTGATGTTAAATACGGAGTGGAGCACCTGAGATCCGTATTTTATCGGTAGGATTCGACTCAATATTTAATCTAACGGAGGACCCTTTTATTATTTTCTAAAAATTGAACCTATTTTCTGTTGTCTCCAAGAAATAACTGAGTAAATTCAATATTGGGGGAAAATTAGCGATTATTTTTTTAATTAATAAATAAAATGGCTTTTTTATTTTAACATGCTATTTAATCAAAAACTTCAAAAATATTATGAAATTATAAAAATAACGATGCAATGAATTACTTGAAAATGACGTACTTTACCTGAAATAGGGTAATAAATAAGCTATAGTTAGTAAGTCGATTTTCAGACACAAATGGATGACTATTATTTATTTTTGCCCGAGGATCACAAAGTTAGAAAAGAAAATCAATTTTCTCTTCTATGTGGAAGTCGATACTAGGGAAGGATTATTTCATTAACTTTAACACACATTGTTGTAGTGGTAGGCGGTGAAGCGAGTTCCGTTAACTTGAGCTTTATCAAAAGCCGGAAAAACATATTCCCCACTATTAATAACTTCAAAAAATAACTTCTTTAACATGAACATCTAAACAAAATAAATTTACAATCACCTCTGCTACTTATTAGAATTTTAAAAAGTAAAGCAAAATCATGATGGTTTGATTAAAAAAATAAAATTCTTATTACCTTTGCGGCCCCTGGTCAATTTATAAATTATCGATTTTGCCTCTGGTCTCAAATCGTGAGTACCTTTGCTTCACATAAAGAGAGCCACCCCCGTTTAAGTGCGACATCAGTCCTTTGAAATCAGTTAAAATACGTACTTAAGTACATCACCAAGGAAATCACGTTATGAATATTCATGTGACACGTGATTTTTTGAGAACCTAACATTAAACTTGTAAGAACTGTTATTGGAGTGAATTCACCTAATAAGTTCCGAGTTCGAATCTCGTAGCTGTACACTGCGGAACCGGATTGTCTAATAACACGCAAAGAAAACAGAAATGAAGAACATACCTTGTTTCCCAATGATTAGTTATTCTAACAGTTTTTACTCGAATAAAGTGTATGTCAAGCCTGGGGGAACTACTAGGGTAGTTAACTAATAATTAGGGCAAACATTTTTAACCTTAAAATTAAAAAAATTTAACTTTATTCTCAATTTAAACTTGTAAAATATAAATACGAAACAATAAAAGAAAAATGTTGTTTTAAAGACTATTTATTGAAAATGGACATTACGTAGTTTTCCAGATTTCGTGTACAAAAGTATCTATTTGTTTTTAAAAAAACTCTTGAATTAAGAAAAACATCTTTCGACAGATACCGAGGATGGCTGACAATTTAGAAGGAACGAATAATCTTCAGGAAATATATTTTTACATTCCATATTAATAATTTTAGTTAGGTCGCTTTCCAAAATTCTCTTCTCCAAATATTGCTCTGACCCCTGTTTCATCTTTTCCAAAATCAATTGCACTAAGCGTCGAATATGCGTACTATAAGAACAACCTGGAATATGTGAATAGTTATGCGAAATAGCGCATAAGCTCTGTACTATTTTTTCACTTTTCATTGTATTCTTCGTAAAAATGCCTTCGTCCTCAATTAACTCGAAAATGTTAATCACTGGGATAAAATTTTTTGAATAAAAAGATGCAGCCTTCACTAGATACCCCATCTCGTCAATACGACTTTGGAAAATTCCAATTTCGGAAAACAACAATTTTCGCTTTTGGTTCTTCCTAATAGAAGCTTGTACGCTAGCTATCACATCATCTCTTCTGGACAAGATTTTCTGATCTCCATTGAACAATTATGCAAAATGTGGGCGACCTTAAAAATTATAATTTTTTTAACTTTCCCAGCTAAATCATAAATGAATTAAATCAATATCGGCTGTCATATACCATACAGCATCAGAAATGAGAAGCATAAAATTATCCCGTTCAACAATTATATTTCGGATCGAATCATCAACAATCTGTGCTATAATATTTTTTGTAGGTGCAGACTCAATTGGTTTGAATGAGACCAAATAATAATTTTAGGCAGTTTGATTGATCCCACCAAAAAATTTGTTAATCGGAATGTCACATTTCAGAAGAGCCTTAGTCACCTTCAAATCCCAGTTTCCAACTTTAGATTCATTTAATTTTTGTTGGCTAGACGTTGTCATACGATCTATCTATATCATCGAAAAATCTTTACCAACGGAAATTTTATGTTCTTGAACGACTTGTGAAGGTTAACAAAGTGTTTTTTAGCACTTCACTGTCGTTAAGCATAGTTTAAAATAACTCATGGTTATTATGTAATTGAAACTCTCTTGGAAATTCGTTAACAATTAATGTTGCTTAGTCAGAGAAGACGTAGAAATACGTGGCATACAAAAAACTGTAAACTATGCTGTTTAATATTTATTTAATAATAAAATAATAATTTGTTGAAATAATTAAAAAAAATTAAGTTTAAAAAATTTTACCTTACGATTTATTTTTTTAACTTTTTTTCAAAATATAAAGGGAGAACGTTTAAGTTGTTTCTGCAATAATTTTTATTAGATTAAACCTTTCTATGCGTTGTGTATAGAAACCAGTACTCGGGTCAATGAGGTTATAACGATGATCGACCATCATATGTACGAAAAGCATATCTTGTTGGTCGTTAGTCGAATATCCTCGCCAACTGTCTGATGAGTGTTGAACCAACTGCCACATTTGTGATTGTAGCTTTTGTAGGGATTCCATAGTTCGATCCGGAATTTAAACGAGGAAAAATTCTTTAGTTTCCATGCAAATTCCTCCAAAAATCCATTGCTCGGTGAATACTCGTCCATAATTATTTTTGGCTTAGAAAATAGACTTTCATAAGTTTCTAATGGCTTCTTCAACATTCACTCTAGGATTCTCTAACCATTTACCTAAGATATGTAGCCACTAAAAATACCAGATTGTATACTAATATTTGTCATACATGTTCTCTTCAAACAAAACCACTTCGCTACTCTAAGGACCATAGAATGTCCTTTTTACAATATCTTTCCTGGGGAAAATCCCCTTTTCTTGTAAAAATTAATTGTTTTCACAGCAAAGTATATTCGTAGATAAAAAATTCAAAAACTTAATAAATAAAAATAAATTATTAATTAAATATTTAATATTTAACTAAAAAATTGTTGCAGGAAAGTGGCAGTCAATCAACTAGATAAAACCTCAATAAGTATTATGGAACTCATGAAAAGTGCTGTTTACCCAAAAATTGTTAAATTTGGTAAATCAAGACCATCGTGTTTCCCTTCAATGTGTTTGTCCCGCATGAGCATCATTAATACCATTGTGGGCAGTGCTTTCGCTCGCGTCACGGATAGTTATGGGTTCGATTCCATTACCGTTACCTACTGGCGATAGGCTACCTTCTGTTATTTGCTTTCTTCAATTCCAAGAGGTGTCATATGATAAATCGAATCTAAGACGCCCGTGCCTATCGGTATCCAAAAAGGACCCTTTCACCCCTATTCTACTGGAGAGGTTCCCACAATGGATGGAGGAAATAGGGTTCCGTAAATTGTTATAATGTTTCTGTGTTTAGATTCGCTCATTACATTGATCTCGAATGATACGGAATCCCAATCATCATATTTTCTTACGTTAATCACTTTCAACATTAACAACCGTCCTTGTGCCAAATGTCAGGGATCTAGTACGGATGAGATAAACTCTGTGCAAAGACAGAAGACAGAAAATATAACGTTGTGATCTGATGTCTTCAAGAGACTAAATTGGCTAGTCTGACTAACCTTCCTTCCCAATAGGTCGAAGCAACATGATTTGGGGTTTTTAATGAAGAATGCTATGTTTCAAATATATCAAGATATTGCAATATTAAAGGCAGAATTGGGGTTCTATAACTCGAAACAAATTATTCTTCCCGCTCTAATGTACACCACAAAATGGGTGAATTAAAAGAATTCTCAATAAATTGATGATCTCCGCATTCACTCTCAACGGTGTACTGTTAACATGAACATTCCCGATTAATATATATCGCTGGGTATCAGAAGGCAAAAGTGGGCACGTGGAGAAAACCTTCATGGGAAAGCTTTGTTTGGGAGAAAAACCTGAACTTCTTTGCTAACTTCTGCAGGCGAATATTACCCTAACAGTTAGAATGTCATACACGAACAGAGGTTTTTTCCTATGCTCTGCCCTTTTTTTTCCTTCAATTAGTGTGACGTCATGTGATCCATCTGTCTCAGGAGGAGTTCAGGATAGTATCAAAAGGACTATTCGCCTCATCTTACTCCATTGGATCATTTCTTAACTCAGTGTTTCACTGGGAGTCATCAGAGACAAGTAGATGACGCCACAAGAGAAAAGAAACAGATAAAAAGAAAAGAAACTTCTACCGACTAGCCAGTGGGGGAATCGAACCCAGGACAAATTGCTATGTTAGTCCAAACCACTAGGAATATAACTCAACAAGTAAGGTCAACCAAACTATAAATTTAATAACTTATAATTAGTTAATCCGGCTTCAGTATTTTATTTAAATTTCTTCATTCTTCTTTAGTTTATTACTAATATCATTAATGGTACAATCTATCAATCTCTTATACTCCCTCATATTATTCACGTCTTCTTCAAACTCATTTATTATATACTTCATCTCTGCTATTCTAACTCTATCTTTACTTATTTCTCTTATTAAAACTGAATTTTCACTATCTTTAACTTTTATTTTCTTCTCGTACTTTGTCTTTTATTATTATTATTAGTTTTACTAGCAAACAGTCGCTTTTTAACATTTGAAGCTGTTGTTCTCTGTTAAATGATGCTTTGGCGTTCTCAAATGTTTCTTCAAGTTCTTTGTACTTATTTTCGATTGTTGTCATCTATCACTTATACTCATTACCAATCTATTAACAAGATCTTGATTCTCCGACATTTTCAGTGATAGTCTATTCTCGCATTCTTGCTGATTAATCTTTAATGATATGTTAATTTTACTCTTATATTATTTAATTTGTTTATTTTGACATTATTCTCGTTTTTAATTTCTCCAAAGAGTCCATCGGAAAAAATACGAAATTTCCCGCTTTAATAGTATTGTTGACAATTATTATTTATTTTTTTTAGTTTTTTAAATTTTATTATCAAATAGATAAAAATTAAATTAAGGCATCTGAATGGCCATGCTATTTCCCCTAACAATAGCCAACGAGATACGTTCTCGGAACCAACCAGTCTCTCGCGGATCTTTGGTCACAGCTTGAATCATGGAGCCGATCTTACGAACCAACTCATCTGCTTGGGGGCCAAGGATTCCTGACGTTTCCACCGCGAATGGAACAAAAAGATACTCCTCCGAAATTCTCTGGTACTTCCTCCTCTTTCGTTCCTCGGCCTGCTTCGAAACATGTCCTGGGTCTGAAGCACAAGCAACCAAATTAGACGGGGAATAAGTATCAACACACGTCGCTTCCCAGATCAGGTTTCGTCCATTGGCGAATGGAAAAGTCGTCATCCCATCAGGGCGTTTTCCATCGTTTCGGGAAAGACCAGCAGGTTCTAACAGGCAATGGTGTCCAGCAGAGGCAAGGGAATTCTTTAATGTCATGTTAAGACAGGAGTGCCTGGGGAAAATAGTGCATGGAAAGAAAAGAACTTTATAACGACCTTCCAAAATACAAGATATCAATCGGATGTCTCCAAGAGACAAAAGTATCGAAGGAGTTTGAAATCTTATACAAGAGAACAGGAACTGAGCCAATATTATGTGAGATTACTGATTCAAGATGGAGGCTCTTTGGACACATACTCCGCCACGATATGGGGACCCCTGCCAACATAGCAATGGAGGAGTATTTTGTCTTAGAAGCTTCTCGTTTCCTCGGCCGGCCGAGGACAACACTGCCGGTTATTTTAAATAAAGATCTCAGGATATGCTACGGAACTTGGCAACGGATCGAAAAAGATGGGGGACGTTAATTAGATTGTTAACTTTTCGTGTTGCACATGCTTTGTCATGATCTTGGCATCGCGTACGTGCCTATAATAATAAAATGAATTATCATGCCTTTCATTGAAAAATTTATGTTTATGAAAACATGAAACACATATCTTTTTGCCGTTATTCTCGCACAATAATATATAAACTCCACTTTTTTTCAGAATGGTTCAAAAAGTTAACACATAAAAATCTAAAAGAGCTGCAGTGAAAGTCACAACAATGAAAGCCAGTAGCTCTTCTCGTCCTCCGGGAAGTGCTACAGCTGAGTCATTCTCTTTGGATAACAAGACGTCGCATAAGGCAGAACCTGTTAAACCAGAGAATGTTCTTACAAAACACAACCCACGGAAGTGTCCAAACCTACGGATGAACCAATGAAAGCTGATTCTTTAGAGAACAAGACTATATTAATCACAGTGGATTCTACTATGAATGCGATAAAGATTGCAAACGTTTTACAATACTATACCAATATCTGAGAATGAGCCACAGAGGACCGGGCTCATTCCGACTGGATTTCCAGGACAACTCCCACGTGACCACCTATATGGAGGCTGTGAATGAGACCTGTCCCTTTGGTCATGACAATCACTTTTTCAAGACAATCTCAACAAAACCGTCTGAGATTGTCCTCAGGAACCTTCCCTTCTGGGTGAAAGAGACGACCTCTTGGTCTACCTCCAGGAGATGGCTCCTTCAGTCACGAAGGTTACCCGAATGACCAGAGGATCGCAGGCCATGCTAATGGCGAAGGCCTCGATCAATAGTAAATCGGAGGCCACATCACTAATACGCTGTGGCTTCTACATCGGAACGAACAAATCTCTTGTAAGTGGATGAGAAGAGGGCCGCCGATCTGCTACAACTGTCAGCAGGTCGGTCACTTTGCATACCAGTGCACGGGAAAGAAGAAATGTTTCCGTTGCGCGGGAGAGCATGACACCCCCAGGTGCAATGCGGATCCGGGTCATGAACCTACGTGTGTTAACCGCTGATCAACAAAACACGGTGCAAGATATGGAGGATGCCCTGTGCTCATGAAGGCCAGGCGAAAGTTAAATCCCGAATCGACAATACGGAACCAAAACAGATGAATGTTATACCCAACAAAGTGGAACCGCCATCCCAAAAAAGAATAATTAGCCCAAAGACTAACAAGAATGAAGCTGCTCCTCTTGCACGAGAGTCGGCCTGGCTACCCTGCAAAAGTTATCAGGGAGAATTGCAAAAGAACTGGAGGAAATAATATCAAGACTGTAGGAACTAAGCGGCATACTCTGGGTGGATTTACGAAGAATGGTGGACCTGGCCATGGAGAGCCCGGGCCACCAAAAAGAAAATTGAAAAGAAACCTGAAGATAGTGCTGGTGAACGCCCGATCCCTGAGATGACCTGGCACTACTCTTATCGTCTACCAAGATTGACATCCTGATGGTCAACGAGACCAAGGTAAAAAAGACCAACACTACAATGTACAGGGATACAATTCTATAGAAATACCATGGGTCGAAGCTGCAGAAGCTTGTACTGGAACCACATTGTTCAGTGATGTTCTAAAGATACGTGATCCAAAAGTTGTTATGAATACTCATTGTGAATTTGTTTCCGTCGAGGTGAGATGCTGTGGCCGTTGGATATACGTTGGAGGAATTTATTCAAAGGACCTCAGAAAGTGCTCCACAGAAATTGAATAATTCTTCACAAGAAACGATATGTCTGTCCTAGTAAGAGATCTAAATGCTAAGAACATTAAATATGGATGTCTCGGAACCAACGAGGATGGAATCAGGCTAAGAAAATTGAGTGATAAGACTGGCTTCGAGATTTTGACGTCGGAGAAGCCGAATCACTACTCGCACCACGGTGGAGACATGCTTGGGGTGTTCCTGGTGTCACCACTGCTCTACACTTATGTGGAGAGACCGATGATCATGTGAGACATCGGGAGCGACCACATCCCCAAGAGATGTTACTGAACCTGGCTCCGGACACTACGGAGTCAGTGTTTACAGGATACGACCTATCAAGACTAAATTAGGAACACTATAGAAGATACATATCTAGAAACCTTAAAAACTGGAAGGAGGGACCTTATTCCCGAAGTGATATTAACAACATATACTTTTCAATTGTGATGGAGAGATACTTATTACTTTACGCAAGGAGCACCCTCAAGGACCAATTATGGGAAGAGCATCAATCTCTCCCCTTCTACATTATCTATGATTAATAAAAGAAACCGCCTGAGGAACAAACTCAGAAAATGTGTCGACTGGATGTACTGAATTGTATTGACCGGTCAACTGAAGGTAATCAAAAAACCATTGAAGAAGGAACAAGACTGTCTCAAAAACAATGTTTGAGGGTCGAGGCAAGCAAACTAAACACCGAAGACCCCTCGTTCTGGAAGTTCTACAAAAGAATAACTGGCCAGAAAATGAATGACATGAAAATCTCTTTGACCAAGCCAGAAGGTTGATCATGTTCTATGGAAAGAAGCCCCAGATATTTTTAAGAAGCAACTAGAGCGCATTCAGGGGGTCAGCTGATCCCGAGGTAAAAGTTAGATGCTTCACAGAAATTCTAACGTACTCTTTGGATGATCTCAAAGATACTGAAATGAAGATAACGACAGAGGACGTCATGATTAGCATCAAAACATGCAAAGCTAACGCCCCTGGACATGACCATATTAGCATGAGATTGTTCAAGGTAGGCCCAGAGGATCTACTGCTCGTAATGAAGAATTTATTCAACGCGAGCATAGATTATGGCTACGTCCCCGAACGCTGGAAAACCTCCATAGTCAGAATTATCTTGACACAGGGAAAGTCGGGGAGGGACCCTTTCAGCTATTAGCCGATCAGCCTCATCTGCTCTATTTCCAAGATTGATGAGCGAATTATCTTCGAGAGGCTAAACGACCACATGGAAGAGAGTGGTTTCTTCCTTGCAGAGCAACGTGGCTTCAAAATTTGCAGAGTTCACAATTTCGAATGAATTTTCTGATAATCTCATTCTTTAAAGTGAAGTATCTTTGTCGACATTCATACTCAATTTTATTGACTCCTCCGTGTGAAAACTCGTGCAACGATTTCGCAACATATTCCATTTCGGTTTCATTATCCAGGAATATGACTAACTTGAAATCAGTTGATTTAAGATACAGTCTAAAATTATTGTAAATTTACAATACCTGTCATTGATAATGGAAAAATTCTCTATCTTCTTTACAAGCCTATATTTTCGGTGCCTCGGAAGATTTTCGGGAAATTTATCATGCAAAGCATCTTTTAAAGTCTGATATTCAACGCAATCTTTCGCAAAACCCTTGTAAGAAGCCATTGCAACAAAACAATCTTCCATGCTATAAATCACGTAGAAATCTAGGTTTACCGCTATAAAAAATAAAATCTTTATAATCATAATATTTATGAATAAAAAACTAATTTAACAGGATTAAATCACGATATAAATCGGATATACAAAATTAGATGTCGGATAATCAAAAAACCTTTTCAAGGTCGAAAAAATGTAACAGGCTGCCCATGCTTTACGCGCCGCCCATGTGACATATTACCCTAACAGTTAGAATGTCATACACGAACAGAGGTTTTTTCCTATGCTCTGCCATTCTTTTTCTTCTTCCAATCAATGTGACGTCATGTGATCCATCTGTCTCAGGAGGAGTTCAAGATGGTATCAAAAAGGACTATTCGCCTCATCTTAGTCCATTGAATAATTTCATAACTCAGTGTTTCACTGGGCGTCATCCGAGAGAAGTAGATGACACCACAGGAGAAAAGAAACAGATAAAAAGAAAAGAAACTTCTACCGACTAGCCAGTGGGGGAATCGAACACAGGACAAATTGCTATGTAAGTAAGTCCAAACCACTAAGAATATAAATCAACAAGTAAGGTCAACCAAACTATAAATTTAATAACTTATAATTAGTTAATTCGGCTTCAGTATTTTACTTAAATTATTTTCATTCTTCTTTAGTTTACTACCAATATCATTAATGGTACAATCCATCAATCTCTTATACTCCCTCATATTATTCACTTCTACAAACTCATTTATTATATACTTCATCTCTGCTATTCTAACTCTATCTTAACTTATTTCTCCTATTAAAACTGAATTTTCACATTCTTTAACTTTTATTTTCTTCTCGTACTTTGTCTTTTATTATTATTATTAGTTTTACTAGCAAAAAGTCGCTTTTTAACATTTGAAGCTGTTGTTCTCTGTTAAATGATGCTTTGGCGTTCTCAAATTCTTCTTCAAGTTCTTTGTACTTATTTTTGGTTGTTGTCATCTATCACTTATACTCATTACCAATCTATTTACAAGATCTTAGCACTATCAAGTTCGTTGAAACACTTGGTCGACTAGATCAAGTGGATCAAGAATAACTTTGTTACTGTTATGTCGAGCCTCCGCGTCGAGAGCATAGTTCCAGCTTATCAAGCATTTGTTAGCAGACTGAGTCGCTGATTGAATGCTTCTGTTTTTGAAAGAAAGAATGATATCGTCTGCATAGGAAAGGATTATGCAGTTTTCATTACAGGTTTGTGGCATGTCGTTTATTTTTATTTTACTTTATTGAACCAAAAAACCACCGTCATATCCAAAATATACAAATTCAAGTGATCCCAGCCTCCCTTAACAGTCTCCGCATCATTTCTTGGCCTTCCGACTGCGTTCCTGCGCATTTCCGATATGGACGGTGTCCGCATTCCAGAGTCCTTCGCAGAGGCACTGTTCCAGTCGCCTCTATCACATTTTCTAGGTTTCTAGGCAGGATTTCTACTCGGGAATATTTCCTTAGTAGGTTTGCTGCCTTCACTTGAATGTTGCATATCTTGTCCAAATTCGTTGCAGAAAGGTCAGATCCCCAGATATTACATGCATATCCTATTGTAACCTCGATGTACTGTTTGTATATGACATCCAGACCACTCAACTCTTTTATGTCTCTTAGGTTTCTCAAGAACGCCTTCAGGAAGTTGATTTTCCTCGTACAAGTCAATAACATATTTTCGACATGTTTTGTAAAAGTTAAAGTTTCAAAGGTAACTCCCAGGATTTTCTGGTATTTTTTGCGGGATATTCTTCCCATCAGTGTGACGTCAATCGATACTTTCCCTAGTCTCTGTTTGTCGTGAATAGGGTCAACACGACTTCTCCAAGCTAGCAGTCATTTGATTTTCCCAAAGCTGTAGAGATTGAAGAGTGGGGTGACAGTGGAGAGCCTTATGGGACTCAATTTGGAACGTAACGAGATCTTGATTTGATGTGCAAAGTGCCTGTGCTCGTCTTCCATTTAAGAAGTTTCCAAGCCAAAGTTTCAAGTTCGAATGCATTTTGGTTTCAAATATCTTATTTGTAAGGAGTTTCCTGGGGACTGAGTCGGACGCATTTGTGATGTCCACGGATATAAGTACTGTCCTCTGATGGGGTTTGGGGGAGTTAAATTTTTCCGCAATGAATTATGTGAGGGTTGTTGTGTTCTAATGGTTACCCCGGAATCCGTGCTGGGTCGAAGGTATTGAGATTGAGTCTTGTACTTTTTCTAGAACAAACCTTTAAGGGATCCTTGAGACCGGACCCAGAATGGATATTGGGCGATAGGATTATGGTTCATTTATTTGTTAGGTTTTCAAATAGGTTTGATTAGAGACTTCTTCCATATTTCCAGCCTCCAACATCTCTCGAATTATCTTCGAATGCTCCGCCAATAAACCAACAACGTTCTTGAAGTGTCTTTTATTTCGCCATAGGAATTCTATCGGAGTGCACTTTTTTAATGCCGATCTGTATTTCTCCGCATGAACCGCCCTCTCTCTGAATGGGTTTCCTATCTCCTTGCACATACGTAGGAAGCCCTGGCCATTTCTCAAGGGGATGGATGGTGTCTGATTGCATATGCTGCATGAGGGCAAAGCTCCCAGTTTATTTAAATAATTAAAAGAGCAAATTAAAATAAATTTTAAATTATTCGCGTAACTCTGAATCATTTAGATCAGGGGTTCTCAACCTGGGGTCGATTCGACCCTCAGGGGTCTAAAATCAATCCAGATCGATCGTAAGGGGGTCGAAAATAAATTTAATATATTTAATCTTTTTCATTTTAAATTAAGTTAGTTTATTTTTAAAGTGGTAAACCTTTGTTCTTTAAAATTTTTAAAATTACCATGCATGTTTTTGTTCGTGTATGAGTCGTCCTTCTACATTAAAAATTCGTCAATATAAAAATGAATATTTGGAATTTGGATTTATAAAATTTTTTTTGATAATAGACCATATTGCTTACTGTGTAACAAGTTATCAAATGATGCAATGAAACCGTCCAAATTGTTGGATCATCTTAGGAGTAAACATTCGGATAAAAAAGATAAACCATTAGAGTATTTTGAAGAATTAAAGGATTCTTTTCGTAAACAAAAAACGATTGACAGTTTTTACAAATAGTATTGAAAGAAACAAAAAATACTATTTTTTTCGCTTCAAATTGACGAAAGTCATACATGTGACAACCAATAAATTCTAATGGGATATGTCAGGTTAATCTTATTAGAAGCTTACCTTTTAAGATATTTTGACGATCATGCTATTCCTACAGAAGCTTTATTATTCGTCAAATATTTGGAAACTGATATGACTGGATTTTCTATTTTTTCCGTAGTCAAATTATTTTTGGATGACAAGAAGATTCCATATGAAAATTTGGTTTCTTGTGCCACAGATGGTGAATGTCTATGGTTGGAAAATATAAAGGATTTGCGCATATTTGACAAAAATATGTCCAAATGTGATTCATATACATTGCGTCCTACATATACAACATTTGGTTTCAAAAGCTCTTTCGCCAATTCTACATGAAACGTTAAATATAGTTATTAAAACCATAAACAAAATTAAAGCAAACAGCAAGTATGACCGTCTTTTTAGAAAATTTTGCTATGAGGCTAAAGAAACATATGTCCGTCTTGTGCTTCACACTGAGGTTATAGTTTCCAATTTTATTTTATAGGTACGATGGTTATCAAAGGGAAATGCATTAGAACGATTTTCAATATTATTTGACACAATCGTAAATTTTCTTACTTCTGGGTGATAAAACTTTAGCAGATTTAATTGTATCGAAAAAGAAAGAAATTGTTTATTTGACTTGGATTTTTGGAAAATTTAATGAAGTTTCATTAGAACTTCAGGGAAAGTATGTGACGTTAATAGATTGTAAAAGAATTATTCAAATATTTATCGAAAAAATTAAGTTATATAAATATAACTTGGAAAAAAGAAATTATTATAACATTCCCGAATTCCACTCAATTGGTCAAACATTTGATAATGAAGATATTAACAACTTTTTGCAACATTTATTACGTGTAGAAAAAGATTTGATTCTTCGATTCCAAGATATTCTTGAATTTGAAATTTCATTTTAAATGTTTAATCTGTTTTTGTCAAAGCCAGAAGAACAAAAAGAAAATATTAAAGAGGAATTAATTATGTTAAAATTCAATCCAGAATTAAAACTATTTTAGAATGATTCACAATCACCTGCTATTTTTTGGCAAAATATGAAAGTGAAGGAGAGTTATCCAAAATTGTGGACATAAATAGCACAATTGCTACTCTATTTTCCGACATCATACTGTGTTGAATGCGGATTTAGCATTCTACATCGAATTGTAAATAAAGAACAAAACAGATTGGAAGTGTCCATTAGAGGAGATATTCGTTTAAAAATAACACAAATAGATCCAGATATCGAATCTTTGGTCAAAAAACATCAGTCACAGGGATCCCATTGGTATTTAATTTTTTTATTATAGATTTATGCTAAGATACCAACTTAACATCGAGTATATACTTTTTTTGTTTGATTTGATTATTAACAATGAATTCATTTTAGATAGTTAACTAATTTTACTTAAAATTATCTGTTCAAAATAAAAAAGTTTTAAGGGGTCGATTAAATATTAGGGGGGTCGAAAAAAAAGTCATGGGGTCGACGAGTAAAAAAAGGTTGAGAACCCTGATTTAGATGGTTGATGTTGGCCATAAAACTGGTTTAGTTGACCCCCTCAAAATTATACTTTAACAGAAGAATTAGCAAATTTAGGCCAAAAAACAACGAAGTGGAACTATAAATAAAGAAATAGATGTTTCTGTGCGATCCCGACAAATTTGAAATTCTGAGATATGTAGGCGAATGTTTGAAAATATAATTATTCCAACAGGTAAATCTGATGACGTGGACACCTCTGTAAGGTTATTATCAAAAAGCTCCGTACCGACTACCGGGAAGGGCTTCTATTACGTTTCTCCAGGTACAGAAATAAGATGTAATATTTTTCTAAAATTCAAGGATTGACTCCGTAATTCGAAGATTTAAGGATAATTCTGGGGGTTTTGCATAATAATTTGCAGAAACTCTTCACAACATCATGTTTGGGGACAAAATTATAACACACGTTCCCTCCACAGCTATCAGGTCATACCTCTTAATCATTAGACGATCTACACCGTTTCCTGATACTGTTTTCAGATCGGAACGACCCATATAGGGCCTTGCACTATAACCTTCCCGGATGAGATAGTACGACATTACTGAATTAGTAAGAATACGACTGAGGCGTGTGACACAAACGGACTTAGTTAACATAACGTTCAATGGTCTGTGAAAGTGCTTTAATAAAATACACTGATTCCTACGTCAGATTAGTCCCTGAACTTATGTAACAAACGCTCACTTGATCAGCAATTCGGCTATTGGCTGGTAAATGAAGCATATAACTGTTTGTGTTTCTCTGATTAACCAAGGTGATGAGAATTTATAATTAGAAGAGAAGCAATGTGAGTATTTGATCGCTTGAGGGGTTGAGAATTGTTCGTGTTAAAGGATGTCCAAACGAGAAAGAAAGACCAAGTCCTTAACCCACGTGGATATTTGAAGGAGGTACTTGTTAAGAATGAATCTCCATTGAGAAACAATGTCGACCACTAGCAAATTCTTCAAGGAATAATAGTCACGTGGATGATGAAGCTTATGGCTTATCACAGGAAGCATTTACGACTCGCTCCAGCAAATTGATGATTTTGTGAACTACCTACGAGACTGAGAGCTCTGAAACTGTTATTTCTGCGAAACCGTACAAACCGATAGCGTGAAGCAAAGAATTCTGAAAAAGTTTTTGAAGCTGAGATCCGTGAAACTGGAGATTTTTGAAAATTGGAGAATCCTAGGGTCAAGTCTAAAAAAGACGAACTAACTGACGGATCTGTCACTTAAAGGAAGAAATCGATTGATACAATAAAAGGAGACTCAGGGGAGCTGAAAAGTCTAGAAAACGGAAAAAATTAGTAAATTTGTCAACTTAAACGAGCAGTGGATGATTCACTCACTGAGAAAGGGAATAAAGAGTGTTCACAGAAAAATAAAAAAATCCCCACGTTTATGTATCATTTACTGAACCTCCTAGAGGATGAGACTATCTATGGTATTTCTTATTAACTGTTAACACTCTTACGGAAATATTTTCGTGAAGAGTGGCTTATGTTCAAAGCTGAACCACGTGACTACACGTTTGACACGACTCGACTCAACGCATTAGTGGTCTTTTGACCATACTTTCGTGAAGTAGTGGATTTTGGCTGAAGGCTTGACTAGAAATCACGGAATAACACGTAGTAAGTAGTGGCTTTTGGCTTAGAGCTTAACTTGAAATCACCCGATAAACCGTGGAAATTATCGTCTTTGCTCAAATTTGATTGGAAATTCTTGGATCCACGTGGAAGCAGTTGTTTATGTCTCGAAGCTTCTGGACCGACTTGACACTACGTTTGGACACTACTCGCTATTAACTCACACTTTAGTGGTCTCCCGGACCATATTTTCGTGAAGTAATGGTTTGTGTGTCAAGGCTTGACTGGAAATCATCTATAACAAGTGTGAAGTAGTGGCTTATTGCTCAACGCTTCATTTACCCGCGTTACTTCACTTTTAAACTCTACTGACTATTGATCAACTCCTTACTGGAGTCTCCTGACTTACTCAAAACAACAAAATTCGTATCAAAGCGAAGTGACTTACAAACCGGTGTTCTTTATACGAGTTGAAAGGATCATATTCTGCAAAGGCTCAAAAGTCCCTTTCAGAATATCAGACTTTTGCCACATACAACACTTGAAGTTGTAGCTAGATGAAACCACATGAATTCTTTCATACTCAGTATTCATTCTGAACGCATAGAGAGTTCCGTGAAGGTCTCCACTTTTGAGTATGATGAAAGAACGCTTAGTAAATTATCTCAACTTGCTTTCTTCTCTTTTATTGTTAACAAATTTGTGCAACTAGACAGAAACTTGTTCAGGAAATGCTTCTCATTGATGGATTTTGGGGAGTAACTCAGACCTTTTAGTCCGACAATATCAACGGGATATGTTGATTTCACCTTCTCCGAGTCTTCCACATAAGTAATGTGGGAAATTGTATATATTTGGTCGATTTTGACAAAACTAGTAGTATTGGCCGTCTGTAAAGTTATCTCTGTATCCGTGAATTCCACAAATAGCATGTTCACGCTTTAAAACGCGGGAAATATCATACAAACTCATTTTCAAAAAGCCTCTTCGAACTTTGGATAGGAACAACATGACAAATTCAAATTAGCATCCCTCAACCAAAATTCCAGAGTGAAATCTCAGCTTAATAGTAAAAAATACAGCTTCTGTGGTCTTTTCCAACTTTATCAACCCTTAAAGACGTCTCTGCTCGCTTGAAGGTAAATATTCTTCAACAGGATCCCAATATCAGCCGAATGACGCCATCTTTCAAAACATCCGAGAAGTATGGAATGATGCAATACTGAGTAAAGGCAGCCCTGTCTGGCAATCTTGGAGATCAAAAAACGACTGAACTGCGTTTGGGACAACAAAAATGAGTTTATACGTTTGATCAGAGTAAGAAGGATGCCAGTATCCAAATGGTCATTTTCAAATATCGAATTAAAGCACATGCATGTCAAATGGAGCACAAATTCCATGCGGTCCTTCAAGCCGTAGTCAAATAAAGACAGAAATACAGAGCACGTGTCGTGAAGTTGATTGAAAGTCAAAATATCCTGGAAATTAGTAAGAATTCACTTCTGACCTCCCTACTGTCCTTTTTACGCGCCACGTTTAAAATGTGAAGCATTATTGTACTTTGAAATCTTTCCTTTCAGAAAAAAAGAAACTTTAAACCACGGAACATTGCAGGAGCTGAATTATAATGTCGTTGGTCCGCTAACCTTTCTCTGGGTCTTTTTAGCCTCTTTTAGGGAAAATCCAGTAAAGAGCACTTTTATAACAATTTTACTAAATAATCACACAAGTCAAATTCTTCTTCATTCATTTGAAAGTGCTATTTAATCCGTGAAACAACATTTAATTGGCTGAAGCTTAGATAAATGGCCAATTTTTGCCCCAAATATAACAAAATCAACGATTCTACTCAGAGGCAGCTTATACTAAGTGGGCAGAATAAAGTCAATGAGAGAAATAAAGTGTACAAGAAAAAAATTAGATATACATTTTCTTCTCAGTCCCCTCTTTTTCTCCCGGGCTGTTCTGTCCCTATAATTTCTTCACAAGGAGTATCCACTCGAGATCCGCCAATTTTGATTTCAACACTTTATGGCTAAACTTTCATCGTGATATCAACATTAGATACTGATTTTTCCGTGAACCCGGGATTTTAAGTGGCCTGCCAGGATCTAAATGCTGGAAGATCACTTCCTGTTAGAGTGAAAATACTTCTGTGGCCGACCAATGGTTAAACTCCCTATCACACTGAACAAAGACCTCCAAAGATTGAAGAAATGCCTCTGGACGAGTTGATATCAATTGCGTGTAACCGTGAAGGATGGAAGAGGATACATTATTTGTTGCACATTCTTAGCTATAACCATTATGACAAGGCGATAAGTGCTTATAACAATAGTTCCCATCAGAGATTGTGAGTTATAGGATAGTCAGAAGTCTGAGGGATCATCAATCTGGTAATAAACCAATTTGTTTCGAATGAGCATTAAAACGTAGTCTTGGAATGATTCATGAAACGAAAAATATGGATGTCTTTCTATATTAGAGAAATCCCAAAAATATGACTAATCGAATATGTCACATATCATTACTAATTATGCTAATTAAAATGCCAATGCCTTTCAACATTAGATAAATCCCAAAAAATATGGGTTAATGACTTTCTATAGTGTTTCCCTCCTAGAGAGGAGATCTCCTTCGACCTCAGCTTTCCGGACAATGCACTTTGGATCAGTCGGCATACAAAAATATTACTCCTTTCGACACTTTCTATGACTTTTGAGAGGGAGAAATTTTATATTAATATAATAATAATAAATTTTATAAATTAATTTTAATTAAAAAATTTTAAATAAATCTGAATTAAAAATAGCTTGCCTTTGGATTGACAGAATGAGCATGCAACAGTTAGTGAAAAAGTTCGGATTGCTCAATTCCTCACGTGACAGCCGTGAGTATTTGCTAAAACATCCACAACTCGTCTCGTTTGATGGTGTCTTGACCATCATCATTTGGTGTGTGGATATGATTCATGCCAAAGTAGGATATTTGATTTCTTTAGAAATTTTCCTTGGCAGATCGTGTGATTCACCAAGCCATGTTTATCGTCTTCATCCACCATATGGATGATCAGGAAGGGCAAGATCCCCTATCAAAAATTAACACATTTTTCTTGAAGTAGTAAAAGATTTGAATTTAGATATAACAACGAGAGTAAGGATCCAAGATTTTTGGATTTTAAAAGTTCATTTAATGAGCAAGTGGAGGATTATAAAGCGAGGATCAGATCGGCAGATCAGTTCCGATCATTCTTTTTCACTCTTCTTCATGAATTACTTGACTATTTTATAATTTTGGTTTTTGTTAGTAAGTGTGCCTATTTCTTGTGGTCGACATTGTAGAGTTTATTGAAGGATCAATGACATCAATATGTATAGAGTGGTCTCATATAGTAGCATCTTTTTGCTTTAAAAGAGTGATACTCTCATTTACACTTGGTTTAAGTTTTTTTGTGATGATAGGTCAACTGTCAGCGACGTCATGTCTCTTAAGATCTATTTTTGACATTCCCCACGACCTGAGTCATAAAGTAGTTTGGTTATACGAACGCATTAGCAGATTTATAGAAACGTGCTTCCAACATGTCCAGATACTCCACGTCGTGCTTCCAACATGTCGAACCTGTTTAAAATAATGGATTCTCCATAATTGGAGGTGCAAGGGTAAAAGCCCACAAGAGGACAAGTTTATCCAACTAGGCATTCCTGTGACGTTAATGGTAAATATTATGTCGCGAGCGCTAGAGTGATCGAGCGCTGAGAAAGACAAGTCCATAAGGAACCAGCAGAAAAGGTAAAAGACGTTATTCTTGCAGTTGTGGAACCCCTTCAGTTGTGTGGGGGAGAGCAAATGACCTTTTTTCGTACCAGCTTGCATGGGTGCCACCTGAGACAAGTGGATGACATCGCAGTAGGAAAAGATGAGGAAAAGATGAAAATAGAAAATTTCAAACGACTTGGCATAATAATCAGCCGAATGAAGGTTAAATAATCAGTGAAATGATCGTAGTTTTTTTAAATTAACATTTTTTTATTAAAAAGTCAAAATCTTTATTAAAAGATCTTTAAATGATTATTCAATCGGTCCCCGCGGCATTACGAGACCTTCGTTAGTTCTATGATGACAGCATCGTCGAAATTGCTTACGGGACGACGTTGACTTTATGTCAGAAGACAAATCGGCCTACTTCGACTCTCGAGGTGGCACCTGATGAGCTGACAGATGGTTCCTCGGAATGAACACCGCAAAAACCGACATTGTGGAAATCCAGAGAATGGAAAGCAGATCAAGTGAAACGTGGCTTTACTTGGAGACTAACAAACTTGGCTTTTTACTTGGAGACAGCCAAGATATTGCCAGAAGGAAGGCCCTCGCTTGGGTAAAAAAGATGAACAAGTTGAAGAAAGAGTGCCACATCTCTTCATTGTGACTCTATGAAGCCTTTGTCAAGCCGATCCTAATGTACATTTCATCGACCTGGGGGATGTCAAAAACCGAACAACTTGGACTAGACTCTTTCCATTGACGACAATTTAGATCCATACTAGGACTGAACTGACCAACTAGAATAAACAAGGAATCACTATATAAGAGATGTTGTACGGGTCCACTGAGTCTCGAAATTGTTGATATGCGTTAGAGGCTATTTGGACATATCTTGCGAATAGACTTGAGTGCTCCAGCCAACATAGCAATGGAGGCTTACTTAATTAGACAAGGGCCGTGTTTCCGTGGACGCCGGCATATTACACTCCATATACACTTATGGAGATCTAAAGCTTGTGAACAAAAGTCTAAGAAGTGGGGACGATCTGGACGAGTTGAGTAAACTGTCTTACGATCGAGGAGGTTGGAAGAAGTTGGTTCGGAGGATTGTTTCGAATGCTGTACGAAAGAAATTATAACTGTTATGATTTTACGCATGTTGCTTATAATAAATGGTCCCGCTAATATAATTGATGTTGCATCTCACGATGACAGCGAAGATCAGCTGTAGATGTACTTAAGAAATTTGATAGTCTGATTTAATGTGTAAATTGATGTGTGATTTGAGTCTCCAATTGTGAGAAACTAATTATGGAATTTCCGCCCACAAATTGCTTTTTACAAGTTCATGTCGTCTCCTTCATCGGCGGCCTTCTGGTATTGCTGGTATTCGGCGACCAAATCGTTCACGTTAGAGTCAGCTTCAGTAAAATCTATTTCATCCATTCCCTAGCCAATGTACCATTGAAGGAAAGCTTTTCTTCTGGACATAGAAATAAATTGCTTTGATAAACGCTTGAAAAGTTCCTGGAGACTTTTCTAGGAACAGGGAAACAGATGACATCTAACATTGTTTCTTTTTTTAATGTTTACACCATATTATTTCTGATTGGCCTTTAGCCGCTTAGAGTGTCATTTGGCATGCAGTAGCCTGCCAGGATATCAAATGCTGAAATTTATAAAAATGCAATAGTAGGCCTCTAAGGGTGCACATCACTGACGCCAGATGGAGACTGTTTGGACACATCCTGGGTATGCTCCCTCAGCTAATGTGGCGATGGAGGATCACTTCATGTTCTATGGGAAATGCTTCCGTGGATGACTAAGGATAACACTCCCTATAATACTGCACAAAGACTTCCAAAGAGTGAGGAAATGCCTAAATACGGAAGACAATCTGGAAGAGCTGAGATCGATTGCATGTAACCGTGGAGGATGAAAGAGGCTAACTAATAACATTGTGTTGTACATGCTTTACTATAACCATTATGACAAGGCGATAAGTGCTAATAATAATATCATTGATCTCGTTCCATTTAAAATTAATCGCAGTTATCAGTCCGATCTCGAGGTTGTTCCAAAAATCTAGGTTGTAAATGAAATAATAATCTATAATAAAAAAACTTAAAAAATTTTATTATGGTGTACAAAAATGTTTAACTCTACTCTCAAATCCATATTCTTTTTCAGGTTTAGCTACAGTTTTTTCCTAAAGAGTAAAACTCAGGGAATCCGGAGCGATATTTAAAATGGATTCTTCCAAATCATTATTTGTTTGGTTTTTTTATTGTTTCATTTTGTCTTGATTCACCATAATATTTCATCATAGATTTATTCCTAATAATTCCTCCTATACATCGCTTTGATCATTGAGGCTGTTTTTTGGTGTAAATACTGTTCCAGCATTTTATAGCAGATTCACGCCATGCCTCATATTAAAATCAGTGTCGTAAATTAATTTTGTTAAGGGATTCCAACAAATAATCTTCTTGTCGATAAAGCATATAAACTCCATAATTTTGAATAATTAAAAGATTTTAAAACTCCAATGGCTGAAGAATCGGAGAATATTTGGCAGGAAAAGTAATTCAATGTTTGAATGAATTTGTTTTCATGACATCGTCGAGGAGAACAAGGGTCTTTTTTTGATTTTTCAATTTTTTCGTTAATTCGACATAACCATGAATTAAAAAAGTCCTATGTCATCCAAGCATTCTGGGATGATGAATACATAACGATACAAGAGTATTTCATGTTTTTCTTGGTATTTTAGGCTCATCTTAAGAACGCCACGAGGATATTAAGTCAAAGTGAAATTTTCTTTTTAATTTAAACCAATAAATAAGTTATAATTAATTTTGTTCCACGTCGACGTTTTTGGTCTTCTCCATTTCTACTAAATCCTACCAAGCGTTCAAAAAATCTGGGGGTGTTCCAAAAACCAAGGTGAGGTTTTCTCCGAATCGAGGTCTGACTGTAATATAGTCCGCAGTGAGGCTATTGATATAATTTCATTATTTTCATCAAATATGAGTAATGTGACTTAGGGAAATGATGGGAAATGTAGTATTCAGCTCTGTCGCTAGGGTTTTCAGAGTTCATTCACCAATATTTTCATATTTCGCGAATTTAGCTTTCCATTTTCGGTCGTATTTTCCTGACATATTTCTTGAAGAGAAGTCACAGAGAGGTTTCCCGTCAATACAGAGCTCGGCAATAACACAAACAAACTATAAATGTTTATAGAATGCCCCTTTTCTTCATGGTTTTTAAAAAAAACTCAAAGATGTCGACATCATCCGACTAATAGAATCTCTCAGGGGCCGTATGTAACATCTTTCCGTTATAAATGTCGAATAGAAAGATGTAGTAGGAAAAATTGGTCTCCGACAGGTACACAGTCGTGTAGCTATCAAAATCAATGATAAACACGAAATTCCAGCCGGTGAACATGTTCTCTGGTTTAAATCACCATGGTAAATCTAATTATTACATAATAGTCTCTGTTATGCCTGCATAAATTCCAAGCACACAATAGCTGGAAAATAATCGAGTTTTTCAATCCACAAAGCGTTGGATTTGAGTACATTATGTCGAATAGACTGATGTACATGAAAGGCCGCATGAGAACAGCCATTCTTTCTTTTATTATAGTCTCCAGTCAAAATTTGGATTACTTAGTATGGAGGACAGTTCATGGAAGACAAGAGAGCCCAATCGATGAAATTGTTGTTTTAGTGGGCTTTTCTTATTGTTTGAAATTTCGGGATTAAATGAAGTGAATTTTGCAACATAAAATTCTCATTCGAATTTAATTTTTGCAGTTTTAAAGAAAATTGTACTTCCCAAAGGCTTGAATAATGTAAAGTAAAATACAGTAAAACCTCTCGAATCCGCCAAATTTGGGACCTGGAAATTACGGCGGATTCGAGAGGCAAATTTGAATTTTTTATAAATTATTAAAATGCATTTTTCCTAAATTTAAAGACTAATTATAAAATGAAAACATTAATTTTTTTTAAATAAAAAATAATAATAATCAGTTATTCTTGTTTTAATGTTCGCTTTGATGTTTCTACTAACATCATCGAGGACATTGAAGACATTTAAGTTAACCTCATCCTTCTGTTTAAAGTACTTCTTCAATGTATAGACAGGATTCATTGCATCATAGTCTAAAACGACTTGTTATATTCTTTTGTTTTCCATCATTAATGCATTCTTTGTCTTCATCATTTTCATCCAAATTTTCCAGGATCTCTTCATTCTCTGTATACTCATAGAGAAGAAACTCATCTTCTGAATTGAATCATTTATTTGCAGCCTTGACACGAATTCTTGATAAGTTTCAGGCGGAAACTCGTCATTAATTTTTCAATAAAATCTTCGGTCCATTTAGCATGTCGAAAACAGTTTATAATTGTTGTATTATTCAGCTTTTTCCATGCTTGATAGGTATAAATTATAGGCTTTTTTCTTTACATGCTTCGGTTGATGATTTTCTGAGTTCAATTTTTTTCAGTTTTTTTATAATTGAAATTTATTAAAAAAGGACAAAACATCAGTTAGCTGCCGCCCTCACTGCGTGGCTGTTCCCTCTCAGAATTGCGAGCAAATTCGCTTAAAAGCCAGCGGAGATCTCCAGTGCATGAGGTGATCGGTTTCCAAGAATTAAAAATTAAAAATAATAAGAAAATGAAAAAATTATTTTTAAAAATGCGGCAGATTCGAGAATTTCTCATAAGGAATTTTGTATTTTTGAAAAAATGTGGCGTATTCAAGAGGTGGCGGATTCGAGGGGTTTTACTGTATTTGGCAATATTCTCAAGGTTTCTGATCTTTGATTTGTGCGTAGGCTTGGACTGTCTCCCATTTATTTAAAACCAAGAATCACCGGGAATGGGTAGCCGTCAGGTGATCTCGGTTTCCTTTAGCAGTCTTCTCATCCTTTCTCCGAGTTCCTCCCGGGAGCCTACGCACTTCATGTATGAATGAGACACTTTTCGGAATTTTGGAGATTTCAATTGGTCTCCCGTTCTCCTCACAAGTTCCTCAAACGAAGTTGGGATTAATGACGAGGAGAACCTTTATAGGGCCCTCGTGGCTGTTTCTTGGAAGACATTGATCTTCTTTAGATTCGTATTGGTTTGTTCCCCATGCCGCACAGCAGTAGCTGATTGTCAGTTGAATGTATAGAGTTTAAAAGTGGCTTGTTGTGTAGAAGCAGCCTTTGTAGTATCCGAGTAGTGTTTTTACAAAATTTAGTTTTCGTTGGAAGAAATGACGTTGCTGGCATGTTTTTGAAAGTCATAAGGAAGTCTAATATGATCCCCAGTATTTTGATAGAGTTGGCGGAGGGGATTGACATTTCATTAAGTGTACAAAAATAATGCTGAGTTTTTTAGTCTTCTGTTTGAAGTAAAAAATCATTGTGTTAGAGTTTTCAGGAGTGTGTGTAATAAGTTCTTCATAATCCAACAGCTCAGATTGTCCAGTAAATTTTGTAAGCGAGTACCCGCTATGTGAATATACTGGTCTCTTGTTGCCAAGATTACTTCGTCAGCATAAGCGAGGACCAGAGTTTCGTTGCTGCTATGGAAAGTCAAATCGCTCATAAAGAGGTTGAAAAGACTGGGTGACAGTCGGGATCCATGTAGTACCCCATTTTGTAAAAATTTATTAACAGCAAATATGTACTATGGAATTACTGTAACCACATACAAATTTAATTGCTACTGATTTCTCTCCAACTCGGAGGAATGCTTGTTAGAAAGAAAAGGGATCAACGAAAAGGATTATGACTAAGACAAAAGATTGGAATGGCTATACACTGATGGAATTCGTTCGCAATCCACGCAGCAAGCTTCCTTAACTGACATTTTTTTAATTGTTAAAAAAATATTTAAAAAATTACTATTATAACTTTAAAGTTAGTTAGGTTAAAAAATAAAATTTAAATATTCAATTTTAAAAACATTAAAATTTTGGTACTTATTAAAAAGGTGGTATTCTTCGAGTAATCGAACAATATATTGTGAGTAATTGGTAGTGGGAACAAACGGGGGACCACAGACGTTGGATGACTCGACTAATTGCGAGAATTGGTATTGCCTAACTGTTTAACCTTTCTCTATTTTCTTTATCAGTGATCCCGGGGTTCTAAATATATAAATACATTATTTGGGATTCACTGTATGAAAAACAGTTATTTAAAAAATTTATGTAGTTCAATAATTTGAAGTTTATGTATAGTTCTTCGAAGTTCTGTAATTAAAGGGACATGATAATTTAACAAATAGCTTTTTATATAACTATTCCCTAATTTTGTGAAGTGAAATATCGGCATTTAAAAATGCTTTAACCAAAAGATATCTATTTTTCTTCGTTATCTTAAGTAAGATAAAGTTGAGTGGTCTCTATTCTTTTAGCATTTAGTCTGACGTCTTTTTTCATTAAGAGGTAGAGCGGTGTAGTATTGTTAGATGATTTTACTATCTTACAACATTTTGGCAAAATAAATCTCCTTTACATGTTATTGTAAATATGTATTAGTTTTTAGAAATTGCTTTTGAAATTCGTTACTTATTTTGTCCTGATTTCTAGTACTTTTAATTATTGACAAAATGCAAACCTGTCATTAAATGAAGACTGCTAGTACCCAACAAAAAACAATTTATAATTTTTAATTTAAAAAGAAATGAAAAAATACTTACAAAATTAAAAAAAATCAAAATAATTCTGTCCTATTTTAGGACAATTTTACCTTTGAAATAGGACAAATAGGACAATGTCCTAATTTTTTGTCCTAAATAAAACAATTTCCGCCCTAATAATTATTTTTAATTTTTTACTCTTTTAAATTAATTATACCAAAAAATGTAAATAAATTTATTCAAATTTGTAATTGGCTGGCGGCACACCGTTTGACAATTTCTGGCCTAACTGCATCCAAAAGAAATCTCTCTACTAAATGAAGGGCTTCTCACAATGGTGGATATGGATGGACTACGACCACTTCGACTGAAGTAAATTTAAATTTATTAACTCGGATACACCGAGAAAGAAGTTAAAGTAAACAACTAATTAAGTGCATCCAGTTTCCACACAGAAACAGAGTTCATCCGGAATAAGCATAAAGAGTAAAAGAAGTTCATAGTTGCAGTTGTGTAAACCCCTCCAATGGAGTGGGGGAGATCAAATGATCCTTTTTCGTGCCAGCCAGGCACTGGGCGCCACCTAGACAGGTAGATCACATGACGCCAGTCTAATAGGAAGAGAGAGGAAGAACAGACAAACAATCAGAAAACTTCAACCAATTAACCACACAGCACCACATGACACCACGCGGCTAATATTTAATTCTTTAACTGAAGGAACTAGATGCACCTTAATTAAAAGCTAATTAACCTCTATCCAGTGTATACAGGTTTATTAAATAAAATAGAAAATAATTATAGATACTATGATTAGAGATAATTTTCAAAATTAGTAGAAACATTAATTAATACATGCGTATGTGGTTCGCCGTTTTTGCAGGCGCAAGTTGTGGATTCAACTTCACAATCAAAAAGGACCCACTACCCTTTCCAATCCAAGAAGAGTATCTTTCCTGGTCTGCCTTACCAATCTTGGTCGAAGCTTTGCTGATGCTCTCAGGGGAGATAAACCAAAATCCCGGTCAACCAAAACCCATCGTCCTCTTAGAACTAAACATTAACGCAATAAGAAGGAAAGTTCTGGAGCTCAGAGACCTTCTAAAAAACAGGACACAGACATTTGCCTACTTCAAGAAACAAGATTGTCTTTCTCCACTTGCTCCCCAGTCTTCCCAGGCTACAACATTATTCGGTGTGACCGCCCTTCTGATCGCGGAGGTGGAGTAATCACACTTATCAAGAAGGAAATCTCTTTCACGGAGAGGGCACACCTCTACTTCCCCATCCCGTTGAATACATCACAATTTCAACCAACATTGGATGCCTCAGTGAATTGAACCTTTATGTACCTCCTCTCGGTTCGTGCCACAGCTTTTCACTTCCAGACATCGTCCAACCCGATAACCTATTAGTGTGTGGAGACCTGAACGCGAAACATCCGATGTGGTTCAAAAACCAACCGAAAGATGCCAGAGGAATCCACTTGCTATTGACGCTGAATAAACTTGTGATATTAAAGAACCTATATTCAACACAAGAACCCCTCACAGATCAAACGACAGAACGTCCTACCCCGACCTGACGCTTGCTTCCCAAAAATCGCCGCCTTAATCAATTGGTCAGTATCATACGACACTACCAGTGACCATAACCCCATCATCACGTTCAAATGAAGATTGTCCATTGAAAGGAAAACAATGTTACGGCCAGACTACAAAAATGTCAACTGGAGTTTGTTCTCACACTACGTCGATTATAACTTGTATGGTTTTGACCCTAACAACTTCAACTCTCTCGATAATGCTTTAATACACTTCAATGGTGTATTGCGTGAGAGCATGAGGACTTTTATCAAAAGAAAGCCAAATCTATCTCACGAAGAAGCCTTCTTGCACATCCGACTCGATTAAAAGAAATTGCCTAAAAAGCCTACAGAAACAATCTTAGGAAACCAGGACGAGGATCCGAGCCTTGGAGAGATCAGATACAAGGCTAAGATGAAACAGGAAAGAGACTGGAATAACCTTATGTAAACCATTAAACAAACAGTCCTCCCTCACGAAGATGTGGAACAATCTTCGGGCTTTACCAAGTCATTGAGACCGCCTCCTTGCGAAGACCTGGAAACAAGATTTAAAAGTTTACTTTTCCGTGAGCTTTATCCCACATCAGAAAATTGAGGTTCCTCCCATCCTCAATAAAACCAAAACGCGAGGCAATCTCGAACAGCCTTTCAATGGACGTCTGTGGAAAGATATTCAAAACCAGAAATCGTCTTACCCAAGTGGTCCAGATGGAATAACTCTATTGTACTTAAGAAGATTGGCCCCTACACATCTTGGCCTTGACCAGAATTTACAACCTCTCCATCAGTAGGAACTCGATCTACTCTATGGAAATTATCTCATATTAGGCCCATCTTAAAACCTGGACGGCCGAAGGACTCACAGACCAATATCCCACATTTGTGCCACATCCAAAATCGTGGAAAAACTCACTCTCGGTCAGATTAAACCTCACCTCCCAGACGTATCATTCAAGCATGGTTTTAAGAAAGCTCGTTCCACAACTACCCACCTTACTTGCTTGACAAAATTCATCAAGGAAGGCCTTCAACTTACGGGGGACGACTAGATGGTTTTTTACACAAACATGACATCAAAAGACCATTATGTGTTCCATTGACATTTTTGGTTGAACTGGTGACGTGTTCTTAAATTATGTCTTTATCACACATGTCGAATAATCTGTTCACATAATGTATTTTAGAAATAATAGACAATAAATTAATTAGTATCAAATATCATTGAAATTTACATGATAAATTTAATTTTTTTATTAAAAAAAGAAAAGAGAGTAAACGGTTATATAGCGGCTGCCCTGACTGCGTGGTTATTCCCTCTCAGGATAGCGAGCGAGATTCGCTCAAATAACCAGCAGCGCTCACGAGTGTCTCCTGTTCATGTCTCCTCTAGATTGACTAAAGAATGACTCAAGCATCCAGCGTCGCAAGTGCAAGGGAACCAGACGTCTCAACGGCGAGAACAAAAAATCTTGGTAGGACCGCGACTTTTCCCGTTTCAATCTATCTCGGCCTTCTCAGCGGAAAAAACAGGCTGCAGAAGCAACATGGATTAGGTTGCAGAGGCAAATGTGTCGGTGCAGGTAACGTCCCAGACAAGAGGTTTCTCAACTTCAAAGGGAGGATGTCATCCCATCTGGTCGTTTCCCGCCTGCAAAGACCGACAGGTTGAGCATGGAGGGGTGTCCGGCGGCGTCAAAGCTCGTAATTTCAATACTTACAAATTAATAATATTTCAATACACAATAAATTTTTTTTTTTTCACCAAAAAAAATACACAATAAATTGTAATTTCAATACAAAATTAATTATCTACTTTTTAATTTTTTCATTAAACCAAATCAGAGAATTACACTAGGGCGATTTACACTATCTGAAACACTTGACAGAGATCTAAAGCTCGTGAACAAACGTCAAAGAAGTGGGGACGAGTTGAGGAAACTTTTTTACGATCGAGGAAGTTGGAAGAAGTTGGTTCGGAGGATTGTTTTGAATGCTGCACAAGTGAAATTATAACTATTATGATTTTACGAATGTTGCTTATAATAATAATAACCATCAGAGAAATTCTATAACATTGCAATAAAATAGAATTAAATTCAATTAAAGATAATAAAATCCTGAGAATATAGAAATTTTCCTTCACATAAAAAAAGGAGAATATTACAAGCGTCTATGGTTTCTATTGATTATTTAAACGCTATTCTGCTTTTTTGTACCAAAAAGAGCCAAAATGTTTGGAATTGAGTGGTTTTTGACGTTTTTCATGCTTGAGAATCGTTCAGCATCATTATCAGTGATTAAGCGAGTCATCGAGCAGAGATGTCGATGTTAAGTCTTATAATCACACATATTGAATATCATCCTGATTTCTGACAACATACTAAAATAACATTTTCGTAACTTCAAATCCTTAGAGATCAATCGTTAGGAAATCAACCCTACTGTCTCATCAAGACTGCGAATCGATATATTTCGCAGTCATAACAGCTATAATAGAGACTTCTTTAACGTAACCAATAGCTAACAGCAATGTGACAACTAAAGTCGTGCGCTCTGTTACGTATATCTGTTATGACGAGGAAATCGAAGGCGAATCGGGACAAAACAAGATGGCCCAGTTTCCACTCCTCTAGAAAGCAGAAGAGGTACAGCAACAAGGTCAATCGTCGAATTATGTTCAAATAGTCTTTTAAACCAGTGATAGAAACTTGATAGTGGACATGAACTTCCAACCATCGAAAAGCAGCTTTTTTTACCAGGGATTTGATGACATTAGTAGAAACCCAGTCGTTGATCATTATGAGAGACGACTAGATGTCTCCATTAATTAAAAAGCTGAGTTATTTGTTTAACAACCCAAGGCCAAGGTAAAACCAATCTAATTATACGTGGTCCTGATGCATTCTAAGGTGACTGACTGCCTTCCGAATTTTTTATCAGAGGTAAAAAGGCGTAAACGACTTCTCTGCATTCGCCATGAATTGGTTTTCCAGCATCCAGCATTAAGCTAATCCAAGTTAACTGCATCTTTTATGTGACCTTCTGGCGAAGCTAACACAAGATCATCCTCAAAGGAGAGTAAAAAATCATTATCATATTCTAGAGTCAGGATATCTACCAGAGAGAAGTCAAACAGAGCAGAAAATAAGGAAGATCCTTGAGGGACTCTGTTGGAGAAAAACGTGAGATGAAATCCGAGGCATAAACGTCCCCATCGTCCACTTAGAATTGAAGCAATCCAAGTAACAATTCTTCATTTTGTCTTCAGAGATTGTGCGATACAATTTCCGGTTAGCATTTTGTAATTGTAGCTGCTAGGAATTCATGAGATCTTTAAGGGTCGGACGCGACTTAATTCGATAACATACATAACATAGGAACTCTCATCAAGTTGACCTCTTTCTTGATCTTCACCACAATCGGATATACGTAGAAAGATGACCAATTAGTTTTGGATAACAGTGACAAGGAGCAGAATGTTACGTTCTGTGAGGTAGGTGATCCGTCATTAGCAACGAAAGCTGGTAGTAATTTATTTTTATTTAACACCCAAGACCACGGTAAAACCAAAACTAACTATCACGTGATCCCGATGCGCTCCGCCAAAATTCTCATTCTTTCCCGGTACTCCTCCTTCGTACTCACACAAGCTCGTACAGGGCTGCTGACTGTATTTGCAGGGCCACCTTCCCGCATGCCGGAGTAATGATAAGAACTTTTTTGAATTAAAAAAATAATCAAAATCTTATTAAAATAAAAAAATAATATGATTTAAAAATTTTTTATGTTGAAGATCTAAGCTTCTTAGAAAGGCCTTTTAAAATTAAGGAACGATGGACTTTTGAAAGTTCTAATCTCCAATGCCTCTGGTATCCTTTATAGGGAAGAACCGAGTATCGTCCTGTTGTGACTACAAAGATCCAGTTATATGGCTAATATGGGCTTGTGTGGGCTCGAAGGAGGAGCAACGGGCCAAGTTGAGATATTTGTTAGAGCGTACTATGATCACATGATTGGTTAGTTTGAAGTTACCGTGATCTTTGGAATATTTTCGTTTCATTTTTCCGGTTTAAAATTCTGGTGTTAAATTGATCATTTTTCCAATAAAGAAAAACTTTTTTCAACAGGAATAATGTAGAAAGACACTTTATCAGAAACTTGTATATATGGAGAGAGAGAGAAATAAATGCTTTTTCCGTTCTAAATAGAAATAACTTGATCGACAGAAAACCTAAATTCGCAATATTTCTCTAATCTTCACTGAAATGCATTTTTGAATGTCTTCTATGGTAAATAAGTCTTTTGTACGATCTTTGTTCAATTGTTTATCTCAACTTGTCTTGTTTTTCATCGTGGAACCACCATCGAAGGAAAAAGAAGATCAACGTCTTCCAAATATCTACTGATTTTAGACAACAGTTGTGAAGTTGTAGAACTCAAATTCTCATGAGATGAAGCTATTACAAAGATCATGGGTAAACCAAACTACCTGACTTTGAAGTGTTACAGTATACCCCTTATCCAAGTACAGTGATCCAGAGGATATTGTCTGGGAACCTGAAATTGAAACCAAAACTCGTCGACTGTGAGCGAAAAGTATTTCTGTGGAATGAAAAGATTTAATGGTGGATCCGATCCTTAATTTATTCAATTGCCTTTTTGATTGAACGTGTCATCACAATTTATCATTTATTAATTTGAAAGCACAAGACCACCAAAAAAGAAAGGTTAAACACGCTAATTAGGCGATCCCAGAACTGGACTATTTCCCGAATTTATAGAAAGCGTGTTGGATCGCGGGAAGTACATCGAGAAATGTTGAGAAAATTACTAAGTGAACCTAGTGAATATGTTTCCTCCATAACTTAGCGAGATTTGTTGTTTTNCCTTCTTGATTGAACGTGTCATCACAATTTATCATTTATTAATTTGAAACTACAAGACCACCAAAAAAGAAAGGTTAAACACGCTAATTAGGCGGTCCCAGAACCGGACTATTTCACGAATTTTTAGAGAGCGTGTTGGATCGCGGGAAAAACATCGATAAATGTTGATAAGACTACTAAGAGAACCTATTGGACATGTTTCCTTCATGACTTAGCGTGATTTTTTGTTTTTAAAATAAAAAAATAATTTTTGATTTATTAAAAGAAAGATTTAGATAATTAATTTTTTGCAGACAGGATTGCGCATGCGTTTCCACGTAATACGACATTCCCGATTCATTGTCTTAGCAAGAACGATCGTGGAATTCTATTTTTTGGCCTGCTAATTTCTCTCTTATTTCTTTCAGAAAGGCCGCAGTGAAAGATCCTACTCCAATAGCCGAGTACTTCTGGATTTTGACCATTTCTGCTGCGTTGGTAACAGATCCACGTTTATGAGCAGATCTCAGGAGTGAAGTGGAAAAGGTATCCACACAGGTTACATCCCAGACCAATGATTTTCCGTGTTAATATGCAAAAGCNATCCAGGTTTATGAGCAGATCTCAGGAATAAAGTGGATAAGGTAACCACATAGGTTACATCCCAGACCAATGATTTTTCGTCTTAATATACAAAAGCGTCATTCCGTCTGGACTCTTGCCATCTCCACGATCCAGTCCGACAGGCTCTTTGATTTATATAATATTTTCTATTAAAAACTATATTTTTATAAGTTTAAACAATTTTAAAGAACACATTGATTTTTGACCTTATTTACAATTTTTTTGGCTTTGGGTATGACTAGTGACATGTGTGTTCTGTCTGTGCGAAGCTACAAGTATAATGGTTTTCGCAAAAAGTATTGTTTTTTGAGAAAAATCGCCTTAGTTATGAAACGTACATAATTAGCAATGTGAACGGTTTAGGAAGTTTTTTGCGATATAAGAGTTATTTTCAGAGTTTTAGCACAATTCATCTCATAGAACGTCAAAACAGACCAACTTCCTCCCCCAATCAAAATTTATCAATCATTATTGCTTCATAAAACTTGTTTTTTATAACCAACGCACGTAATTTTCAATGTCCTTTTAAAGACAGTAACCTGGAAGACGACATTTATAAAACAAAATATTTGCTCTGCTGTTTTTTTATCGACCTCCGATCTCAGTATGGGTCATCTCTACTAAGTACCCTTAGCTTGTATGACCATAATTTAAAACTAATTTGCGAGGTTCTATTTTTCATTTTAAAAGCTAATATAAGTGTTCCGCGGCATATCGATTGACAATCTCTGATCTTGTCTAATTAGTGAGATAATTGACCTTGCATTTCCTTCACCAATAGTGAAATTGCAGAAGCTAACTGAAGGTAATCAACTTGTTGCATCGTCACACTGCAAGGCATCTTATTAGTTTTATTCGCAATTGTTTTTGCGAATAACATTTTATTTTTAGTTTGATTTAAAATCTGTTTTATTCGTAAAATTTTGGAATAGATTTTGTGACTATTTAGTTTGCAAGATTTAATGCATTAACCATCTGTGAATGGTTTTCCCATTTTGCTATCTCATGACTGACGATGAAGTTTCCAATGTTAGTAGTCTTAGCAGACTGCCTCCAATAATTAAATGTTGAACTTTGAATTTTAATATTTTTGGAGTTTTTCGCAGCTAGTTTTCGTGCATCGCCATTTGGATATTTTTTTGAAAAATCATGTTTTCTCTCCAGATTTGACTTTTTCTTCTGGTTGAATGTTTCGTGGGAAAAGAGACATTTTGGAAAGTTATCTGAGCTTAATATGATGGCAAAAGTCCATTGAGGTTAAAAAACGTTTTCTATCCGTTTTTTACTAATTTTCTTATTCATAATAATAAATAATAGTGCAAATTTGCCACAACATTATAGTTAATCAATTAACGCCGCTTGTGCCGTACCCGGGATAATTTTTACTGTCAGATGCCTCCACTTTCCTCTTGAGATTTTACGGAAGTCGTCTAAGTTTTGGTTTTATGGTTAAAGTGGTGACGTCCCTCTTTTTCACTGTCTTATACAAACTCTGGAGAACTCGTCTTAGTGACATTTAATGTGAGAAGAATTGTGACCTCAATGCAAAGACACAACTGAATGAAGACCTCACTCGTTATGAAGTTTCTGNTGTCAGATGCCTCCACTCTCCTCTTGAGATTTTACGGAGGTCGTCTAAGTTTTGGTTTTATGGTTGAAGTGGTGACGTCCCTCTTTTGCACTGTCTTATACACACCCTGGAGAACTCGTCCTAGTGACATTCAATGTTAGAGGAATTGCGACCTCAATGCAAAGACACAACTGAATGAGGACATCACTCGTTATGAATATTCTGTAGCCTGCCTTCAGTTAACCAAAGTGAAAAGGAGACTTGATGAAGTCGTGGAAACACACAAAGTCATCTGCTAGAACCATTCAACTGAAGTTGTGCAAAACTCTGACTACTGTTATCAACGCATATGCCTCGACTATGGGCTTAGCAATGAATTGTCCAGATGAAGTTGAAAACTTCTACACGTAACTCGCGATGACAATGGACGATATTCTTGCTTCCCCCCTAGTTTTTCTTGCCGGTGACTTGAACGCAAAAGTTGGAACACGTAGCACGGACGAAAACTTCATTGGAAACCATAGTAGAAGGAAGAGAAATTCTAATGGTACTGCAGTCGAGGATTCTGCTGTGCATTTGACCTCTTTCTATGCAACACAGCGTTCAAACACCCCTCAAAATACATGAAGACATAGGTCTGACAGAGAAATATCAGAGTGGTGCCGATTTACAATTAAATTAATTATTTCTTGTGTAAGTGTGAATTTATATTCACAGACATAATTGAAGAGCCACAAATTAAGCCACGCAATTTATGATTTATTTATGTTAATAACCCCGGCAACACCGAGAAAGAAGAACAAAAAAGTCAGACAGTTAGGTGATCCCAGTCCTCGCAATCAATTGTGCCATTAGAGTCTGTGATCTTCCATCGTCCCCACTACTTTCCGGAAGAGCCTTCTCTCGGTCTTTCAGAAGAATTCGATCGGGGAGAGGAATTTCCTATCCAATCGGTATTCTCTTGCCATGGAAATGAACAGGCGAAATAGTAATGAAAGAAACAATAGTTGTTGTTATTTTAAATTATATTTAGGAGGACTAATTGCATCCTATAAAATTGCAATGATTATTCCAAAAATGAGAGTTCCCAAGAGGAATTAATTATGTTAAAAATTCAATCCAGAATTAAAGCTATATTATAATGATTCACAATCACCTGTTATTTTTTTGGCAAAATATGAAAATAAAAGAGAGTTATCCAAAATTGTGGACAGAAATAGCACAATTGCTACTCTATTTTCCGACATCATACTGTGTTGAATGCGGATTTAGCATTCTACATCGAATTGTAAATAAAGAACGAAACAGATTGGATGTGTCCATTAGAGGAGATATTCGTTTAAAAATAACACAAATAGTGCCAAATACCGAATCTTTGGTGAAAAAACATCAGTCACAGGGATCCCATTGGTATTTAATTTTTTTTATTATAGATTTATGCTAAGATACTAACTTAACATCGAGTATATACTTTTTTTGTTTGATTTGATTTTTAACAATGAATTCATTTTAGATTGTTAACTAATTTTAATTAGAATTGTCTATTCTAAATAAAAAAGCTTTAAGGGGTCGATTAAATATTAGGGGGGTCGAAAAAAAAGTCAAGGGGTCGACGAGTAAAAAAAGGTTGAGAACCCCTGCTGTAGACCATTGTCTTCGAGAAGATAAATCTCCATTCAACGGAGGTATACTCAACGGCTGGCGAGATTGTTGGTTGGTAGAGAATAGAAACAGTAAAGTCCATAGAATTTATGATTAAGTGAGTAAGATTTTTATAATTAAAAAAATATGCAAAGATTTTAGTAATTTANACATCTTAAAAATTTAATTTTTTTATTTTTTAATGTGTGCCGTGGATTATTTTTTTTACGATTAGTGTGCCGCGAGAATTATTTTTTGAAAAGCTCTGCTGTATACCATTGTCTTCGAGAAGATAAATCTCTATGCAACGGAGGTATACTCAACGGCTGGCGAGATTGTTGGTTGGTAGAGAATAGAAACAGAAAAGTCCATAGAATTTATGATTAAGTGAGTAAGATTTTTATAATTAAAAAAATATGCAAAGATTTTAGTAATTTAAATAAAAATAAAAATTTAATATAAATAGACTAAGATGTACAAAAAACTTGGCCGCGTGCTGCCATGTGGCCCTATGTGGATAGTGGGTCAAAATTTTATTATTCTTCTTCCCGATGGAGTCATTGGTTCCACCTTACTGATGAGCCGCCCAAGGTCTTTGGAATAAATTTAATTTAATAAAAAACATTTTTGAAGAAAAACACTATTTTGAAAATGTTTTTGTTAGAGATTTAAGTAATNCGCCCAAGGTCTTTGGAATAAATTTAATTTAATAAAAAACATTTTTGAAAAAAAACACTATTTTTAAAATGTTTTTTTTAGAGATTTAAGTAATCATTTGCGATAATTTATAGAGCTACATAAACAACTCAAAGAGCAATGGTGGCCGACCCCTGTCCTATAGGACTCAAGAATTTTGGCGTCTGAACCTCGCCTAAAGACTTCGTTCAAGATCTGCCTGCAGGAGAGAGTGTCAATCTGGTCTCCGCATCAGCATGGGTCAGCACACAGACTTTTAATCCGAGTCGTAATGAGATCCCAATACTACATTCATCACTCAGAAAGGTACTCGAAATACCATTAGGAATTTTGTTAGGCCAGGCGAAGCTCTCGGAAGAGGCCCCTGACGACAAACAAGCATGTCGATGTTTGTTAGATGATACTAGCAGATCTACAATGACTTCCTGGACACGACATTGTCCAAACCTCGTCAACAGATCATGGAAGGTTGGGTGACTGATAGATATGGCTATAGGCATCATGACTGCCGTCCTGGTCAGTAGAGAATTCAGGGTGGGAATGTAGAATCTTCTTGACAAAGGTGTTAATGGACTTGGGGATACATTAAATATATGATTTTGATGGAACGAGGAAATGTCGGATAAAATATTCTCCGGGTTTTAATCTCGTCAAGCAGAAAATTTGGAAAACTTGGACAAATCTACCTTTGTGAGTATCAATGGAATTAAAGTCAGATTATTAATTCCCGTGCGTTTATTAATAATATTGTCCCATGTGACGCCTTATCACAAATGTTCATATAAATTTATTTCAGAACAGAAATTACGGTTGAGTATGCTGAAACAATTAAACCAAATGATCCATATTTATTTGAATTGAATAAAGTGAGAAGCGACGTCGATAATGTAGGCGGGGTCCACCTTGGATGGATTGTTGTGTTAACTAAGTATAAATTAATTTAAGAAATTTAAATAATAAATTAATTGTAATAATTGAATAAAGTTAGAATTCAATACTTCATTTGCTTACTATCATGGATTTGGAAAATAATTGATAAAATCATAGATTTTATTAGAAAGCAACGTGACAATAAAAAAATCAATTTTTATAGGAGAGTTGATTATGTTTACTGATCCTATTTTGCTTATTCGACTTGGAACTAAGCATGTCATCTCTTTGTTTCTGAGTTTCGATGTTACAAAAATCTGATCAAATCCGTAACGTATAATCTTGACATTTGTGATTTGAGTAATCAGTATTCTAAACGTACCTTAAATAAGATCTTAAAGGATACCATTTACTTTGAGTGACTCTTATTGATTCCATTCATTATTAATCGCACAAAACAAGAAGGGGCTTTGTTCTATCTGCTTGTTAACCACATTTTGTTCAAAAAATGAAAAAAAATTGTCAATATTTAAAAATACGTCGTCGTCAATTTTAAAATAATAGACTCATAAAATGCCCACGTGAGTGCATTCATTTTTGTCAAATTTCTATAATTTTTATAAAATTCATTAAAAATAATATAATTGTCAATTTTTTGTTCGTTAGTCATGCCACTATTATTTCTTTAACAACATACAATATTGAAAGGCATTACCATCGTCATGCGTCGATTTTTGAATTACTGTGTTCGGATTCGAAAAAAATTATTACAGCTGAAGACTCAAAACTTCCGACAATCTTCCCTATTTGGAACAAATTAGTCGGAAATCGACATTGTCGCATATAAAATTTGTTACCTTCCTGCAAAGAACATGAGTACTATTTCGACTATCGCCAAAAAATTACCACTCAGCAATGATACTGTGACTAGGACGGTGGAACTAATAATAGAAAATATGTCTTCACAATATCAGAGTACCTGTGTTTATAAATTTGTTGAATATATATAGTTTCAAAGTTATCCTTCGGTCTTGACAGATGTGATGGCAAGAGACCGGATGGTGTAACTACCATGGAGCCAAAAGTGTCTTGCCTGGGATTCAACGTCCATGAACACTTTCTCTAATGGGAATTTGTTCAAATTATCATTATTCGAGGGATCCACAGCGACGATGAGAAGGAGGCTGAGTTACCCCTACCAACATAAATGCGGTTGGACACATCAGGAGGTTTGGGGAAACAAATATTGAAATGAGAATTATCGATGAAGGGGGTGCTGTTGAAGGATGCTGTTCGCCTGAACGGTCAAATTGAGAAAAGGAGAACCCAACCCATGACTGTCCAAACTATTTACTACAAGGAGTCCGAAAGTGTGAGTGGAGCAGGCAGGCTCAAAGAGGAGACGAACTGACGCAGAGCGCATCAATTCATTTTAGCTAATAGACTATTATTGTTTCATTCTCTGGTAGGCTTAAGTCTGTTTTTTTCGATTTAATGAATAAAGGAGATCAGAAAATGATTGGTGTCCATTTATCTTGCACCATTGTGTTATTTTTCTGACGATAGCTATCGAGATACGCTCTCGTAGCATCCAGTCTCACGTGGATCATTGGTGACCCTTTGGATTATTGAGTTGATCCTACGAACTGGCTTGTCAGTGTGTGGGCCAGGGATTCTGACATCTCAACAGCAAATGGACAGACAAGTGGTTTTTCGCAATGCTTCGGTACTTCCTTCTCTTCTGCTCCTCGATTGCTTAGAAGCATGACCTAGGTCCGAGACTGAAGCGGTAATTATCTTTTAATATCTGCTCTTATCGATAATCAAAAAAATACATTGTCCATTATTATTATTGAGAAACTTTGATTGGGCAACAATTTCATTTATTTTTTTCATAGAAATCTGTTGTTTCAGATGGCAATTGATAAGTTTCCTCATCAGAGTAGGCGTAGCAAAGCCTGGTGTCTCATCTTGTAGAGAGGAATATTTGACTCAACAAATTTTTATGGCCAAGATATAAGAATACTGGAAGTATTAGACAAAATTGTCTGCACATTTATAACCAACCTCATGTCATCTAAAAATTGATGTGAAATACATTTTCCTTTTAGTTGCTTCAAGTTTTTATCAGTAAATTTGTTTAAAAGTTAATTACAATCGAAAAATTTAACAAAAAATTCTAAATTGACCACAAATTCTGAATATTTTTGCATAAAAATGAGCTTTCTGTGGTAGTGAAAATCAACAACGAGAATAATAAACATGTGTTTAGGAAAATTTTTATTTAATAAAAAAACAAATAAAATTAGTGATCTTCCGTTCGTTCCCTGACGACTCAAGAATTCCAGCGTCGAAGGCGAAAGGGAACTAGACGTCTCAACCGTGAGTGGAACGAACCCAAATCCTGGGTAGGACCGCGTATTTTGCCCGTTCGATTATATCAGAAATCTCATTTAGGTCAAATTTCGTGGTACTGATTGAGTTTTCTGATGCATTGTTTCGATTAACACAGACCTCACTAGGGGGCTTCTCATTTGGCAATTTGCTAATTTCTGAAACATTCCTTTGAGTGAGAAAATGGGTTTTGAAGCATTAAGCTATAAGGCCATACCATTCCCGGCGGATCTTCACAAATCCTCGTTTAGCAGAATCCATAACACCTGAGATCAATTCAAAGTCTGTGATAGATGAGGTTAGGTCATGTATTTTACTGTAAAGAGAATTCGAGATACTTTGATCCACGAAATGTGTCATTCAGCCGTTTGGATTATAAGTAAGACACGTGCTGGCCACGGTCCGCTTTGCAAATACTGGTAGATGTTCGTTTTTACTTTTAGGGCTAGCAAGGTCCGGAAGACCTCTCCAAGTCTTCAAGTGGTTGAGAGATGCCACTCGTACTCAGTTAAGAACAATTTTCTATATAAGTGTGATTCTTGTCAGTGAGGTTGTTCTCAATTATGGCAGAATCGCCAGGCACTCCTGGTAGAAAGTAACTCAGTGTGAATGTGGCGGGCTTTTGATGAGAGATAATAATAAGGGAGAGTTGGTGGTTTCCAGTCCAGCGACTCCATTTGCAAAATTCTTATTTTTATGATTATCAAAGCTATTCACTATAAGAATTTAGTTTTTCGTAATTTGGAGAGAAAGGGATCTTCCACCATCTTCCAATCTCTTCCACCGAAAAATGAAGTGATGTCCGCGACGGTAAAATGGAAGAAGGCGAACCTATTTCTCCACCTCTCTTCGGAAGCGGAAGCCTAGACTATTTGAAGATCGATTTGGTCGGCACAATCAGACCTTCTTCCTTGGATTAATTAGTTGAGACTGTTTGTGCTGGGGTTACCAAAGATTGTAAGCCTGGGGTTAATATTTAGAAGGTATTCAAGACGGTTGGCTGCTATTTTTTCGAGATTTACTTCTGAAATGAGAAAATAACATTTGATCACCACCCAGTCTTCGGGAATTACTATATTATTAAGGCAACCTAAAGTCAACAATGTCAACTTTTATTTTTGGTAGAACGATAGTGAAGAGCACCGTACATGAGGAACCCTGAGTATTCATATCTTTACGGGTAACGCGAGAGTGCATTAAACTAACTAACTTTTAGAAATTATTTGCCGCGTAGCGCCAACGTTAGTGTGGTGCTATGCGGCTACTTGAATTGAAGATTTCTTATTTCTTCTGTTCCTTCTCTTCCACTTTGTCCCCAGGGAGCATTAATTGTTAACGACGTCATGTGGTTCACCATCTCTGGTGGCGCCAGATATTATCTTATTATCCAAAAAGGACCATTAGCCATCAACCATCAGAGGAGTTCTCACTTCTGTCAAGTCCGAGCTTGCGAAGACTGCTGAGGGAGGCTGGGATCACCTGACTTTTTTCATTCAGGATATGACGGTTTTTTCTGGTTCAATTAAATTAAGATAAATAAATTTGTAATTTGTTAAAAAATTATGTGTCACTTCTAAGAACGATGTTTGAAAACACAGACAAGCTCAGAAACATATTGCATAAAATTTACCTGTGTAGTAATGTACCAAGACAAACTTTTTTGACAAAGATTCATTCCTTCTGAAGCCAAATGCCGTGTCATTGTAATGTTGGTGCATATTTAGATGCAGGACCCCACTTTCATGCATCAATTTATTTTAATTTTTCCCGGTGGAATGAAGAGATGGATTTTTGAATGCCGGCAGCCATTGGGGTCTCCTGAGTACGACGCCACTAGAAGGAAGAAAGAGAAATCATGTAGCCAAATGGCACACGCAGTCATAGACTACTAAAGACACCAAACAAGAACTAGATAGCAATACAATCAAGTCAGGACAGAGAAATCAATTTGGCTAGATGTTCTTCCGTTGAGCCCACACAACGCAGTTCGCGGTGCAAAAAACACTCACTACCATTAGAGCGAATAAAGTTTTTTGTTTGGAAAAAGATAGAAGATTATTAACGACACATTTTAAAGCTTTCTTTTGCGATAAGTTTATTATTAAAACCTTAAAAACATCTCAAATAGAGTAACTTTTAAGAACGTGGGGGCCAGTGGCTTTTCAAGTTGATCTTCGTTGTCATCATGAGAGACTACTACGTCAATTATATTAATGAGGATCACAGTCTGATAAATCGTCACTGTTCACAGATTGAATTAAAAAATATTAAGAATATTTAAAAACCATTGGAATTTACAATTTGTATTAATTGAGAAATAAAATATCTATAAAATTAATTAATTAAATTAGCGTGCTGAAATGCGTCTGGTGCAAATTTCAAGAGAAATCTTGGAAAAAAAAAAAAAAAAGTAATGGAAATGAAGGCGGACTTAAACATCTTAAGACGGGAAACAGATTGTTTAACGAAACTAGCTATAAATTTTATTTTTGACGAAGAAGGAACTTACTATAGGAGAAAGGCTATAGTTGCGATTCTTTTGTGTTGAAGATATTGAGTTGGAAACTCAAATCCATTGAATTAATTAACGTCTCTTGTCAACAAAACCACTGATTACTCCTATAATCACGATGCGTTTTAGAGATCGCTATGTTGCCGAAGTGCTATCCACTATATGATGGTTTGGATACTGGAATTTGCTCTCTACTCGTTGGGGGACATATTTCTATAAATACGACGATAATATTAATTTATCGCTCAGTCAGCCTAAAATTATAATTTATTTATTTTTATTTTATTGAACCAAAAAATCACCATCATACCAAAATAACAAAATTCAGGTGATCCAAGCGTCTCTCAACAGTTTCCGCATCTTTTCTCGGTGTACCGAATGGGTTAAGAATTTTGGTCTTTTACTTCCCAATAAAAAAAGTTTAATTTTTATTATTCCATTACCACAAAGAGAAATAGTGATCCTCACTTTTGATTGATTTATGCTTTTTCTATACCACTTCATTGGATTGTGGTACTGGATATACTTTTATAATTAACTCCTACCTGTCCGGGGGTTATTATACAAATAGCTACAATTTTGTGAGAACATCCGGTTGACTTTAACAACTGCGACAAATTTAAGGAAAGATCAAAGAATTTGCTGAATTGTGAGATATCCAATCACTACATTCTGGGATTTAGTCAATTTATAAGCGGGGGATGGCTTAAATGTTAATGCTAGGAATTCTATTTTTATTTTCAAATAATTTTAATCATAAACAAAGTTTGTGATAATCATTCTAAACATGGAAGACCAGTAAAAAGCAAGAACGAAATATCTACAGCATTTTGTCCATTAAATACCCACATTTCCAACTGCCGTCCTAAAAATAAATATTATTCCGACGGATCTTATGTTCAGGGTAACCTATTCCAGGTAAGAGGCAGTGAGAGAGGAATAGCCAATGTGGAGTATTTATAATTGATAGGCCATCGCCACGTGTTTACCTATATCTGATTACGTGGTAACGGTAATTTCCAACAGTGGTATAGTCACGTGTCCTAGTGAGACTGTGCTCACAGATTGTAGGATTCACAACTGGTTGATTCTCTCAGTGTAAGCGAAGGATGAGTCCATACGATAAATACATGGTTTCAATCAAAGGCAATAAACGCAAATTGACATCAAAGAGAAAGTCTTGTGTTGTCACATTCGAGGTCACTTGTCGCAGTGCGCCTGTTATCTCAACTTACAGAAAATGCCATATATAGGAGATTATCGAAATCGAAAAGACCCGTAGTGAGGATTACCTTCCACTGAACCATGTTATGAAGGCTTGCAAACTTCTGCACCTTGCGAATCGAGTCTCATCATACGTTTCTGGAAACTCGTGTATTGGAAAATATACACGTCGTCATGGATTGAAATACATTTTCAGTAAAATTATAAATTGAAGCAGTTCTATGCTGAATGTACAATCAATAATCAGGTCGTGGGGAGACTGCTCAATCAGGCGGAATCAACCGTCTTTTAAACCTAGCATAAACTAAAGTTTCCAAAGCTTAAAAAGAAGTTGGTATAATGGATAAGGGTATTTTATAGAGCTACCTACTAGAGCTACCACTACATGCGACAACTCCCACGGCTACTAGTAAAATTACCACAGCATCTAAGACTCCTACAACTTCCAAGACGACTACTAGAACAACCAGATATCTCCTATAAGTGAATAGAGGATAGACTGCGATTAATTATTATTTATTAATGGCAATGCCGTGGAACCAGAAAAGTAACTAATTTGAGATTCCACTTTTGCCATGCATCTGGACACGCGCTGTAAGTCGTTTTTGTCCTCCCCTGTTTCTCGCAATCACCCTCAGATCATCCTAACTTGTTGGTGGTGACGTGCCTCTCTTGCACAAGATGTCTTCTTGATGCACTCAATCTTTCCTGTTCTCTATTGGATCATTCATAAAAGTATGAAGACTTGGGCAATTCAGAGAAGCCGATATATCTACTGTCATTCAAAAACGTGGATATTGTATTTGACAGTTCAACAACTCGGAGTCTTCGAATGCCCGAAATGGATGAGGCAATGTTTTATGTGGTAGACTAATTCTGGCAAAATAGAAACTTTATCGTCAGTACATAATTTCTCTAATAGCATCTGTAGAATCCTAGAGAGTCTTGGACTCCCTTTAACATGATGTCAAGATCTAAAGAGGGTGTCTACTTTAGAAGCAGAACCATCTCTAGCCATCTTATATGTACGCCACTCATGTACTCTTTCAGGATACCTTTTGCAGTCAGGAATATTCTTTATAGTTTTACTAAGCTTAGTTCCTCATCTCCAAGTTTCTGTATAACATCACGGATAACCCGAATTTCTCGATATTCGAGGGTACTGACTAGAAATAACATAAGGGTTCGTTGATCGGGCTATTGAATCCCCAAGATGCATATGCTGGTATTTTCAGAGATAAAATATTATTCATTTTCAAAAAATACTTTTGACCACGTGCTTTATTGTTGTTTGTGGAACATAGCTCTTAAGACCATTGATAATTGAATAATGAGTAGTGGTTTTTCTCTCTGGAGAAAAAGAAGATCGTTTTGCGTCTGGAAAAACCGCGGAAATCGACCGTAAAGTTTGTGCTCGTTTGCAAACCGAAACCAAACTGCTAATGGACATCACCCGCCTTCAACGGAGTTATTCACAGCTCTACATTGTCAGCGAAATGTAACATCTCCAACCTTGAATTGTCTATCATTAATTTCCAATTAATTCAACCTTCACCCCTCAGTGTTCAATATTTTAAGCTAACCTCTGACTAAAGACAATTTTTTAACCTCTGCGACATCAATTCAGGAATCCCTGACAGATGAAGCCAGGATCTAATCTCGCTGCCATTCCGGTTGAAGGTTCCCCCACCGTGGGGCGCTAGAGGACAGCAACATACTGGAGTGTAAGCCTCAATTTCAGAATGTTGGTATTTTGTAGTCCTTCAGTTTTGAATATTTTCGCATAACAACTATATCACTCATCCCCACAAGCACGGTTTAAAAAATTCAAAATTTTATTTAAAAAAATTTAAAATAATATTTACAAATTCGGCATTGTTCATTTTTTTATTTTTAGATCTAATATTTAAAAAAAATTCATTAATTATTTTTTAGATCTAATATTCAAAAAATGACCCCGCCGGACTCGTCCTCACCTTTGTTGGTCTGGGATCACTTAGTTAGATGAGAACTTTTATTTCTTTCTCTTTGACCCAGTGATCCTGGGGGTAATAATAATAATATTATTTTAGAGCCTTATTTCGTGAAGCATGTATTGAAAAAGAACCGTGATTTGACGTTCAGCATCATAAGCGATCATCAAGGCTTCGTGATTATTAAGTGATTTGGATTGAATCCCCTAATTTTCAGTAATCAAACTGACATCAATCTTTTTTAGTGAGACAGCTCCACCTCTTCTGATATGGTAGTCCATGAATCGTTTATCATGCTCCAACTCCTCCGCGGATTTCTTCTCAAAGTACTTTGCGGCCCCCGGTCATATTTCCCCCAACAATCGGATTACTCATTGATAATGGTCGATTATTTCCAAAAAGCGAACAAATTCTAATTTATATACTAAATTTACAGTATTTAATTCACGTTGAGTAGAAAAGATCGAATATTCATGAAGACATTCCTCCAATCCGTCAATGTCGGGGTCACATAATTAATTTGTACTAGCACTGACTTTCCTAGCGTTCCTGTTGTTAATAAATGAATTCCAGTGTCTGATTCATGAGAGTAATGTGAGGGTCATTGCCAAGACTCTAATGAGGGAGAACATTATAAAGGGAAGGTATCATTGGTGTGTACTGTAGGGGATTGGTTGCTGACTCGTCATTACATTTCAAGTAGGAATGACTCCTCTCACACACGTGTATGACTCACTGTTGGCTATCGAATCTACTCTAAGGAACACTCAACGAGAGAGACATCAACAACAGAACCGGCTACATAATAGAAATCAGTTCAAGGACTAAGGAGACACTGGACCTAATAGATGAAAAAGATCAAATCACCCACTTGTTCACTCACTGACAACCTCATTTATTTTTTTATTTTTTTAAATTATTTTTTATTTTTTTAATATTTAAAAAGTTGTATTTATTTTAATTTATTGAATCAGAAAACCACCGTCATATCCAAAATAACGTCATATTATCCACCTGTCTAGGTGGCACCCAGTGCCAGGCCGGCATGAAGAAAGATCATTTGCTCTTCCTTACTTCATTGGAGGGGTTTCCACAACTGCAAATTCCGAATGGATTCTGTTTCTATAGAAGTGGAAACTGGATACACTTAATTAGTTGTTTACTTTAACTTCTTTCTCAGTGTATCCGGGGTTAATAAATTAATTAATTTAAAATAACAAAATTCAGGTAATCCCAGCCTCCCTCAACAGTCTCGAATCTTTTCTCTGTGTTCCGACTGCGTTCTTGCGTATTTCCGATATGGACAGGGTCCGCATATCGAGTCCTTCGCAGGGGCACTGTTCCATTCGTCTCTATCACATTTTATAGGTTTTTAGGCAGGATTTCTACTCGGGAATATTTCCTTAGTAGGTTTGCTACCTTCACTTGAATGTTGCATTTTTTGTCCAAATTTGTTGCAGAAAGGTCAGATCCCCAGATATTACATGCGTATCCTATTGTAGCCTCGATGAACTGTTTGTCAATGACATCCGGACCACTCAGATCTAAAAGGATTTCGATCTGTCTGAGGGCACGTAGTCTTTTATTTTCACTCAGTCTTCGGATGCTTCTCGTAGAAACATAATTGTGTATCTGCTTTAGACGACTCCGGTCATTGGGTCTGGAAAAATTGATGATAGCATTCGAGACAAGTCACTGGTTGTTATAATAATTTTCTTTTGTTTAGAGATTTGCATAGAGAGTGATAGGGATGAACTGGGCTGTAGGCTTGGGAGTAGAACTGCAGAGCTCTCACTTCAGAATAGTCTCCAATGGGAAGGATTCCGATTCTCAATGAAGATCATCAATAAGGGTTGATTCAGACATCCAGTAATTGTTCTGAGCACCATATTTTGGATTTTTTGTAGTTCGTCGATAGAAGCGAGGAAGAGGTTGACCAACAAGGACTTGCATAGTTAATATTTTAATTTTTACCCATAAATATAAAGTATTTTTACTTTTAATTATTTTTTTACAAAATTAAAAATATTAGGATATCGAAAATAATTTTAAATTTTTAAAATTTTGATATTTGGTTAAGAAAAAAACAATTTTTATATTTTAGTGATATTTAATAATCAAAAAGTGTTGGCACGGTGCGTCATTAATATTTTGTTGCATGAGCTTTTGCAACAATTACTGTTTCTAATCTTTTTTTGTATTTTTCTATTAATTCAAAGCATTCTTATTTGGAAATTTTATTCCATTCCACACGCCAGAATACTTTTAACTCCATTATATTTTTTGGTCTTCTGTTTCCTATCTTCATTTTCAACGTTTTTCATAAATTTTTAATTGGGTTTAAGTCGGGAGATTGGCTAAGTCATTTCAAAACATTTATTCCATTATTATTTAACCATTCAGTCGTAATTTTAGCTTAATTTTTCGGATCGTTATCATGTTGAAACGTCTAATTGCTTCTTAACTTTAATTTGTTGGTGAATAAAATTAAACAATTTTTCAAAATTTCGACGTACTTTTTGGCATTCAATATTTTATCTATGAAAAATAGTTCACCCTCTCCTTGATATGAAAAACACGCCCATAACATTATGCTGCCTCCTCCGTGCTTAATTGGAGGTATGGTACATTTTTGTCATATTCTTGATTTTTCTCCTCCAAATGTTTTTGTTATAATTGAGACCAAAAAGTTCAATTTGGTTTCATCTGACCATAATATATTCATTATATATTCTAAATCTTTATTTAAAATATTTTGAGCGAATTTTAGTCGTTCCGATATATGGACTCTTTTTAGTAGAGGAATAGACGTGCCCTCCTTTTATGAATTCCTTGTTTGCGCAATGTATTAGTTATCTTAGATAAACCAACATTAATTCCCACTGTCTCTAAATCTCTCAACTTGCTTCTAATAATTACTGAATTGATTGAAAATTTGATTGTAACTATTTTTTCTCGGTGGTACTTGACGATCATCTGTTTTATCTCAAAAGGATAATAATAATAAAAGCCTTTTCACGGAGCAGTGGTATTAGCTCAGCATAGGCAGGACACACACTTTATTTAAGTAAAGAACAGTTAATTTTAACTAATCGTAGAACCAAGGAATGATTTTCACTTCTATTTTCTTTTTCTTGTGTTGGGTCCTTTTTTAACAATCCAGTTCCGCAGTGAGAGTCCACTAATGACGGCGTCACTCATCAAGCCTTTTTAGCATCGTAAATGCGTGGAACCTTCCACCAGGTGAACAGCAGCGAGAATCGAACCCGTAAACTAAGTCACTTTAGTCCGACACCTAACCACTATGTCACCCTTCATTTACAATAATTAAAGTTTAAATGTAGTAAGAATAAATCTCAATCAGAGTCTAATGACGCGTTGGCATAAATTTAGTTTATTATAGGTTTGCTTTATAAAACTTAAAGCGCATTATTTTTCAAGGTGGTATAATCTATCATCCCCCATCTTAATGAAAACATGAGACATCAAAAACCTGAGGTTTTTGAAATAAATATTGATCAGATGCACTACTCTCTGAGTTCAATTCCAAAAGACTCTGTATTGCTGTTGAACCAAAGGAATTGACAAGAAATCTAGTAGAGACGTTAATTGACCTATCCTCATTAAAGGAGGAGCCCCAGTGCCTTCAAACTACTAGTCCAATGGCAGGACGCTTCCACAGCTCTTTCAATGGATTCTATACAGAATAAACCGCAGTCGGAACATTAACAGTTGGTAAGAAAAGGTAACCAGTGAACCTAGTCTGTCAGTATTTGGAAGTTTATTTGGCGAATTTTGGAGGTTTAACATGTTAATCAGAATCGAACAAATAATAGATATACAGCAAAATCACTATAAAAATTCCACAAAAACTAAACTCCAATAGGTCTGCTATTAGGAGCGTTTAATGTCCATTAAAAAGTGACGTGACTCGTCCTGCATTTTTAAATAGGTTTTAGCTGATCTTCGATTGAGTAAGTCCGACCATGATTGGCGCACTCTGTTCCTGATCTCGTGTAGAATTTATTTTTTAATTTTTTTGTTTCGTTCAGCATTACAGGTTTCAGTTCTAATCCCAATGTCGAGTTGATGGATAGATGTTTCATTATCTGTAAAGTTTTAAGCACCTTTGTATTTTTCTTTTATATTGCTAAGATCCCAACCGTTTCCTTGACGACCGAGATTATACCTCGCGCTATTCTCTCCATAGGACATAAGGTCAACCATCCACGAAGACTTCAGACAGATATTCTGTTATTTTCGTATGGTATCTTGATGAGAAGCAGTATTTACCAATTCTTGTGCTCTTTCCGGCCTATCACGGTTCGTTATTCAATAAAGACTTCGGAGTCAGTTTATCGGGGTTTCAAGTTTTCGTCTCAAAGATTGCTTTTTAGTTTAGTTTTCTGAAGTAATTTTTAGAAATATTTTCATGCTTTACTTCCAAGTGTTGTAGTTGCGGCAGTAGTGCCTGCGTTCTAAAAATGGGGTCCTTCTGATGTCAATTGCGGAGATCATCAAATCCTACCTTTCAGTGCGGATTGAAATAGAGAATCATATATCCTATTATCCAAGTAAGGGGTCAGAGGTTCGTAAGGGGGAATTGGGTGTTGTATGGACTTGGAGGTTTCAGTATTTATAAGATAAATGTACTTGCTTCCAAAAAATGCATGACACTTGATTTTTTGTAAGTAGTTTGAGTCCTTGTCACTTGTTTTTTTGTAAGTAGTTTGAAGCCACTCTAACTCATAATATCTCCAATTTATAGTCATAGGATTCTTTCTGAGAGCATACTCAATCCTGATGTGTCGGATATGAGCACATCATTAGCATATAATAAATCAGACATTTAGGCAGAGGGGAATTTGCCTGTGGATGTCAAAGGGTTGTAAATAGCCCCCATATGGGGTTCATCATCTCTACTGGATTAGAATGATAGTGTCCATGTGTCCTCATGTGCAGCCATCTCTTTATCCGTCTTATCAACTCTAGCGTGATCCCCATCTGGGATAACTGGAAGAGGAATGTCTCGTGACTCACGTTGTCTAACGCCTTTGAAAAATCCACACATGACATTCAGAAGGTACTTAGAATTTGCAGATGACATTCAACTTTCCACTTTCTCGGCAGTACAGGTTTAAAGTCTTCAACTCATCGAAGGTTAACTTGTAGATACGGCATTGGATTCCTCTCCTTTTGAAAAAGGTAGAAACCAGCTGATTTCCCTGCAATCACGTCTCAACGGAAATAAACAAGTGACCTTTAATGCTTCGGTATTTCTTCTCTTTAATCCTCGGCTTGCTTAAAAGCATGAACTTGGTCCGAAGCTGAAGCGGCCAAATGATATCAATACAAGTAACGTCCCAAACCAGATTCTGACCATTAGCAAAGGGCAATATTGTCATCTCGTCCGGGCGTTTACTATCGTCTTGCGTGAGACCAGTCGGCTCCAAAATGTAGTGGTGACCAGAAAAGGAAAGTGTGTTTTTCAACGTCACGTTAAGACAGACATGCTTTGGGAAACCTCGCCTAACCTGCACAACAGTAGATATTAGCCATATGGATCGATCAAACGTCCATAACTACATTTTCGCTTCGCACACAATTTAAGGGCAAGACATAGCGAGGCGGCTATTCTCCTGCCTCATCATCCAGCAGGTTACTAATCTCGGCACAAGGATAGGTGTTCAACCAGGAACCTACTGAATGGCAGCTAGTCGTTTTGAGGCATGCAAGTCTTCTTCCATCTCCAGTGCATTTTTTATTAATGAAGCTATTTTACGACTCAAATTATTTGATGTTTCGTGGCAGCACTTAGCTGATTCTTGCACTTGTTTTGAAAGACGATATTTAGAAAACAATAGCCTTTTACTAAACAAAGGCACTATTTTGAAATTTTAAAAAATTTCAGCCATCCTTTAAAGGCAAAGAAGTTGGTGTAATAAATGGAGATAGTGGAATCATTCGGTATCAATCTTTTAGGTGGTTTAGGATGATGCTTTAATATCTGACAAGACTGCATCTTCAAGAGATGGATTTAGAATGCTCAAGTTACACTGAGAATTGCGAACAGACAAATCAATCATGCAAACACTCTGAATGCTCATAACCCTACCTAGGTAAAATATCCCCTAAACTATAAGAAATAGAGATTGAGTACAATATGCATACTGAAGGAGAATTTAAACTTATCTTTATTGTACAATCTCAGGACTGATTCTAGCTCATTCACTCACCCTAACAATTATATCTTTGTATGTCTTATTTGGTAAAGTCAACGCACTTTGACGATAGGGTATGTTAAGATTAATGGATAGAGTTAGGTGGACGTTATCACGTGGACCAGTCTCTCATGAACCTGAAATTGCTTTGGTGTCAAAAGACCACATTCATCTATCTCGAGGTCATTGTAGTAAGCAGCCTCATCACTTGACTTCAGAAATAATAAAGAAATTGAAAGGCCATCAAGTTGGATTATTATCATTCTGTCGTGGATTTATCCAAGACTATAGATGTCTTTGACGAAAGTTGTTAAATATAGTGGGTTACAATAATTAAGAGGTACACACTCTAAACTCTCTTGTGTTGCTGAGAAGACTTACTTTGACTATGAAGAACCATGTAGATCCGAACAAGATCTAGCAGTTACCACATCCTGACCCAATGCTCTTCAGCCCACACAAGCACGTATTACCTCGGTTCTTACTGATTAAAAACTCATAAAAATTGAAGGGAGACTTTTTTCAAAATACATCGCTCCGTGATTTTGAATTCCTTTTTCTAGCATTGATCTTCGTGGAATTCGTCAGGAAATAAATGGACTCCACGAGGCCCATGTGTATAAAATGGATGCCTCAATGTACAAGATAAGTCGAGATAGTTTCCAGGATAAGTCGATTCGAAAAGAGGCTGATTGGCCGCAATCTTCCAAGGGAATGTGCTCAATCACGAGAGCTTGTTCTCCAAGAGACTCCATTTCCCACTAACTAGAAACTCTAAGATCATGGTATTACCGTTGAGCATGGCCAACTTGAGCTTCCTTCAGTGATCATGCACAGTTTAGGCTGAACGGGCAACAATTTCCCAAATCAACTCGAATTTGTTTCCATAGTCCTTCCGAAAGCCCAAATGAGCCAGTCGCCATCTTCCGTAAATATTTGTCCATCGCCTCATTGGACACGGTTTCCGGTCGTAATGCTTTGCCCAATGCTGGACTGTGTAATTGACCCAAGCAATCTTAGAAAAGAGATCGACTTGGGCCCAAAGACTCCACTCGTCTCGGCGATAACGGACTGACCGAAGAACCACAAATTAACTATTAAAAATGCTGACAACTTTCACCCTATTGGATAAGTTTATCCCATCTCTCCACAATTAATCATTTTACCATCATCCAGTGGGATATCCTTACAATTAACGCGATTTTTTCTTTTGATGCAGAAATAGAATCTTTATTAACGCTCTTGCTTCTGCGCAACTACCATGCTTTAAGGAGTATTCTTCAATCCGACTGATTGAATGTTTTTCGATGGATAAACTGTCCATATAATTTTTGAAGCATTTTGAGACTGCATCCCAATCATCAAAATATTCTTTAGTTGAAAGTCGTAGAGCAACGAGAGCTCACTGCAAGGTCATACTTGTGACACTTTCAACCTCAACTTATCGGTAACAGGTTTACCCCCTGTATAAGAAATGGAGATGAGGTTCCATCTCATATTATAAATGAAAACATTTAGCACAATAGTTTTTTTCACTCGTTACCTTAAAATCGTTTAACGACTACAATATTTGGTTTATTATCTACAAAATACTTTTACTACTTTTTTATCTACAAAATGGAAAACGGATAAAATTGTTTGATTCTCGAACTGTAACTTGTACAATTTAACAATGTTACAAAATTAGTTGGAATATTGGGAGATATCTGGGAACTCTCTTTTTGTTAATAATTCCGGATATACCCATAATAAATTTTATCTAATTCCCTCAGTCGGAATGGGACGTATCCTTTCCTAACATCATATCCCTTCCAAATATCCACCATTAAGGAACCCCTCCACTGGATTAAAGAAAATCATTTTCGAATGGATGCCAGACCTTAGACATTTCCGTACATAGGTGTATCCAATCACACGTCTAGGAATTGAAGGCAAGAGCGGAAAGGAAATTCTTCGACCAAGTAGCTAGCAGAGTGCTACCATCTGGTCAATATCTTCATTTAACAATCATAAAAATATACTTTCAAAAATATGGTTTTTAAAAATCCTAAATTAATTATTGAAACATATTGAAGCATGGGAATACCACGCAGTCAGAGCAGCCACTATATGACCATTTACTCTCTTTTCTTTACTAAATAAAATGGTTCACAGCTTGAATCATGGAGCCGATCTTACGAACCAACTCATCTGCTTGAGGGCCAAGGATTCCTGACGTTTTTACCGCGAATGGAACAAAAAGATACTCCTCCGAAATTCTCTGGTACTTCCTCCTCTTTCGTTCCTCGGCCTGCTTTGAAGCATGTCCTGGGTCTGAAGCAGAAGCAACCAAATTAGACGGGGAATAAGTATCAAAACACGTCGCGTCCCAGATCAGGTTTCGTCCGTTGGCGAATGGAAAAGTCGTCATCCCATCAGGGCGTTTTCCATCGTTTCGGGAAAGACCAGCAGGTTCTAACAGGCAATGGTGTCCAGCAGAGGCAAGGGAATTCTTTAATGTCATGTTAAGACAGGAGTGCCTGGGGAAACGACCCGCACTCATCTTGCATGACAAGGGATGATAACCAAAAGGATCGATCCAACGTCCACAGCAGCATTTTCTTTCGGCACACAATTTAAGACCAAGACGAAGCGAGGTAGCTATTCTCACAGCCTCATCATCCAACAGGTTTCCAATTTCAGCAGATGGATAAGCGTTCATCCAGGCCCCCGTCGAGTGACAACTGGCTGTTTTGAGGCAAGCAAGCCTTCTTACATCTTTCCTTTTTTCCAAGACACAAAACAAATAGGACTTTTGCTTATCACAATTGGCCGGAGCATTCAGGTACAAATTCATCCATTCATCCCAAGCTCCCGACGGCGTCAGCGGTACGTTTAGTCCGGAAGTAGAGTGAAGGACCGTATCCACTAAACGCCTTGACAAGCCGAACGAAGATAAATAGGCGCCCAAAGCAACCACCGTAGGCTACAGGGAGTGAGACCTGTAACCATCCGAAATCATCAAAACAAACATTAAGAATGGACCCCATCGTTGACCGGATATCCATGTCAATTAACGATAGAAGGTCTTTTTCGGCGTAGCATGGGGATCCCCGTAGAATAAAAAGGAGTTTTGGGAGAAGGAGACAATTCTTCAGCATAAAAAAGGCGACATGACGGTCCAAAAAACTCATCCTGTCGGCATACTGGCGTAAATTAGTCCTCTTGCCTTCCAATAACTCCCTCACCTGGTATACCAAAATCCCACACCCAAGGAAGTCGAGAGAATCAATATGAGTCTCCCTAACCCCTGGGATGATATCGCAGAGTTTTCTATGAAAAAGGTAGAATGAATCGGAACTCAAATTCAGATTAATTGCTTCGCACTTATCATTGTTAAATTCCAGACCAATTTTTCCACACAAACGTCTGATCGATGCAACTTTGGAGAGAATATCATCGGGACCTCCACCGAGAATACAATCGTCCAAATACCAGACGTTTAGTGGAGTGCAACGGTCCTGGGCAATATGGTCGATAGACAAGGAAAATAGAAGAGGACGAGTGGGTCCCCCTGTTGAACTCCGGATCCGGATGAAATAATTCCACTGCGAAAAACAAGAGGGGATGGATCCGAATTAAGATCGGCTCCATGATTCAAGCTGTGACCAAGGATCCGCGAGAGACTGGTTGGTTCCGAGAACGTATCTCGTTGGCTATTGTTAGGGGAAATAGCATGGCTATTCAGATGCCTTAATTAATTAACTAAAATTTTTTTTAAATAATATAGGTTTTTATACATTAAAAATTAAATATCAAAAATCGTCACTTTAAAAAAAATCCAGTAACTGATCGTCTAACATTCTTACTTTCTTGTCTGTGACACTAAGAAGCTTGAAAGTATTCGTCAATCCTCATTCAACATTTGTACAAATAACCTCACGAGCATTCTCAAACCGTTTCTCCATAATTTCGCGCTTAGACTCAATCGACTTTGCACCAGTCACATCATCAAGATGAACTGAAGAACTGTTTTCGACTCAGAATCTGTTTCAGGCTCTTCATCCACGTGATTAAGTTTATTTACGTACTCTTCGTACCTATTCCTCTCCTCTTCAACCTTCAATTAGTACATCCCGTCATTAGCCTAAGAATAAGAGAATAATTGACCTCAGGAAAAATGGAAATTTTAGAATATAGTTTTCCGTGGATGAGATACTCTGGATTACTTCGTTCAATCTTCATGTCAAGGTTAATCGTCAGCTAAACCTCACAACCAAAATGTACAGAGGACTCGTTCTCCCGATCTTCTATTCGGTCAACAACGTCACTGTTGACAATCACAAGCGGCTCTTTAGGATTCCCATTCGTTACTTTCATCAACAATCTCCTCTACATTATCAACTTGAGGGACAGAACACAGCTAAAAATTATGTCATTTACAACCTTAGAGAACAACTGAGTGGTTATTAAGAATCCGTGATATACACCTTGAAATATTTCGTCCCAATGAGGTTACTCAAGCGTCTAAATCGATGCGAGTCATAAACGTATAATCGTCGTATACTGGAAATAAGACAAGGATTACTTTAATTATCTTGACAGAAGACTCTGACCATAATCTGATCAAAATAGGACCACCACTTGGGGTTGGTACAAAAGTCTAGTAAATTTCAAAATATATTGCTGAACAAAGTCTGATATCCAGCTGATATTAACTCAACAGAAGGATTCTAGAGTTGAGGTACCGAATGAAGCAGCTATATGGGGCATCCCCTGTATATTACACACAGTCTCTCCCTTACAATAAAATAATCAAAAACCTTCAAAAAATTCCAAGGGATTTGAAGTCCATCGATAGAATCAATCGCTGTGAGTTGTGGTACCCAATACATTTTATCGGTTTCACGTAATGATGATACATCACAGGCGGAAGAAAGCTCGTCCTCAAGTTTTAGAGGCATGGAATAACTAGTCGACAAACGTGTCCAGGTAAATTTAGGCGGTAAATATCAAAAGAACAGGAATGATCAACAATTCCGATCCGCGTAGATAAAATAAAAGTCACATCCTGATGTGGAGTTTCGCATTCTGTGAAACAGTCCATTCCCTCTGGAATTCAACAAATAGGTCAGCCATTAGGAAAAAGACTTGAATATAATTATAGTTAAACCTTTATCTACACCTCGTTCAAATTTAAAGACCATTCCATGAGGTCGTAGATTTCACAACTGGTTGTAAAGATCTGAGATGAGAAAGAGTACAACCAATGGCCCGAACATAAACTTTCGGAAATAATGTAAAGGCTATGACAACTAGAAAATGTTATGTCCTGAACCAGTTGTACTCTTTCACACAAGCACCGTTATCTCAGTCAAGGTGTCTACGTTCACGATCTGACATCCACTAGGAGATTAGACTATGCAATCATACATCAAAGAGAGCTTTTACTGTAGAAAGAGTGTAATACGTTGTTTTTTTTAATATTGTTTCTTGCATTAGATTTATTCAAAATGTCACCAATGCAACAGAAGAATAAAAACGCGTATAATTCAAACTGCTATTATCTATTTATTTTTTAGATAATTAAAAATTTTATTAATTTTTGAAAAATCAAATTACCGACTATATAGTGGACTTCATATCGGAAAACTTGGAAAGCCTTGTAATCCTCAACATCCCCTGACAAATTGATGCTGATGTAAATTGGCCTGTTTCCGAAGTGACCACAACTCAATTCTCATCCAATTTAATAGTTCACCCATAACTGAAAAATATAAGTTGGAACATACTTTGACAAATCTTTAATGGATATCAACAATATTTTGACAAGGTAGGATCTACCTTCAACGAAACAATCCGTTTGGGTACTAAATAAACGAGGACATCAAGTACGAACAAGACAATATTAGAAATGAACTCAAAAAATAATAAAATAGTTAAATTCCTCTGAAGAAATTAAGACTTTACAAAACAGACATTTTCTCTACCAATATAATTGAAATTTCCTTCTCAACGGAAAACAAATCCACACAAAAAACTCGATCAAAACTTTTGGTTTTACATAAGACCAACTTGTTACCTTTTGATGAAACTCGAGAAACGTGTTGACCAGAAAAAAACAGAATTTCATAAAAGGCGCTCCATGGCATTAGATTTGAACCAATCGTCAGCTTCGGTTGTACCGTTTTGGACATTATTCTAAGCAAAACGCTCTTGGAGATCAAGGAGCTACAGTCTCTGTAACTGGAACTCTATCGTCTTCCATGGTAGCTACGATTCCTTGAGAGACCCTAGTAAAAATAACGGATGTGTGAGATCTCATGATTAATATAGAGCGAAAATGATATGATTGCTGAGAGATGACAGGATGCCAAATGGCCACATTTCTCTCCTTAATTAAATGGGGATTCTTGGTTTAAATAAGAATTAAAACATGTAGTTTCTTATTTCAGCATTTGCTCATACAATCGAGAAAACTATATCATCAACTGATAGTGTAAATGGATCAAATCAAAAACACGATCAAGTGAATATGATGAACTAAAGACATCAAACAGAACCCCAGGCCACACCAAAACAGTAAATTTCTGGCATCATTCTACAAAGCATAAATTGACTTACGCACAAATTAACCTGAACTTGTTACATTCTTGCCATCTACAAAATTGTTGTGCTTTTTCAAACATTCTTTCCAAGTTCAAAGACTGTCCACTCTAACTGACCAGCGGCGTCTCACTTTTATCCACAAATGATTCCTCCCCTCCAATCAAAATCTTCTCTTTCGGTAGGGATCCAGGTAAGCCTGGCACGTCTACACCATGAACATTACTCTTTTCCATCAAATATAGATCTAAATCAGGTGATGTGAAAGATGTCCTCCGTTCTTTTTGCAACCTCTTCGGATTGACAGCAAATTCATCTTTTTGAATTTCCAGAACTTATAGAATGTCTATCTTCCTCGCCTAATGTGACCTGCGTTTGACGGATCCTCCGTAGTATCCGCTGTTTCCTAGAAATTGGTGAGGCCGGGGTTCATTAAGTTTATAATTACTCCAATCATCTGTAACAAGAGTTTATTCTCTTTAAAAATAAAGTTTTGGTCTATTACTGCCATTTAGACAAATTATGATTTTCTAGATTGTTTGGTAACAATCGTTTCATCTATTGATCCAACCAACGTTCAACCATTCTCCACGCCCTTTTCTTGATCCGTATTTCCCTCTTCCGTACTTTACTGAAGGGTTCCCACAGATATAGGGGCATGATGCTTGGAAAGAATTGATCTCACTTTGACCGTTGAGACTAGGATCACGTAGATAGCTGAAGACTCTTTCTAATTCTGAGTTCCCGGGACAATGAATAATGCCATGACTTCCACTCTTCTCTATAAATAGACATACAGTTTTTACCGTGTCTTTCACGTTGAATCTAAAAAGTCTGGATTTGTGTCTTCACGCTATCATGAAATAACCAAACTTATAAATCATCAAGCTGAAAAATTTGTCATCCTTAAAACATCCTTTTCTAGTCAAAAGAATTAAAATCGATAATTAACAATTATAAGTGCAAAATCGACGTATTCTCGTTTTTTATCTTAGAAGAGCAACTGACTTGATATCACCTCCAACAATCTGTTCAGATAATCGTGACGTGCTCACTATTCATCAATCGTCGGCTACAACAACAAAGATGCAGAAGCGAAATCTTCTTCGAGAGTTTTGACTTTATGACTAAGGTCAACACTAAAATTTAGAATCAACGAATTTATCTTTTCATTTTTAAAAAAAAAATAATTCTCAATTTATAACTATATTATTATAAAATCCTGAAGAACTCTAATAAACTCATTTGTTACACGTCAAAAGTATTAGATCGAAGTCTTATTTCCTCATGATCGTCGGGTTAGAAAAAAAAATATTAGAAGCTAACTAGGCGATCTTAAACTGACAAGTAGGGGGCCGAATTCAACGGGGCATGCATTTTGTTCTACTCTTTATTTGGCATGGTTTAAACTCATATTTTGGGAAGTTTAAATGGTACCTGAGAAGGAGTTATTAAGAAATATGCTTGGTAGGCTGTCTGCCCTGAGGAATTACGTAGTCTTTCAATTGATGCAAAAGGCATGGATTCGAAATTAGATCAAATACTGTTATCTTTTCTTTGATAGTGGACATATTTGTAAGGAAGAGCGGGAGATGTAAATTGACCCTAATGCAGTAGCGTAGCTTCGATTAATTGAAGTTTTAAAGACTATTTTTTCCAAAAAACATGAATCATTGATGAATTTTACTTCAGACTTTTTTTACCAAAAAACCTGCTCAGTTGGTTATAGTCTCAAAAAACGAATAATTCAATTGCCTGGTAGCTCAGTTGATTAGACGTCCTCCTTTTCAAGGATAAAGTAAAATAAATCACAAAATTTCGCTAAAATTTCAGTCAAAATCCGATTCCCTTAGTCGACTCGGGAATTCGAGCATCGAGGGCGCAATAGTGGTTGTTACGACGACTGGAACGAAAATAACATTTTCGAAAAATGTCACAAACAACGAACGGTGGTTCTGATTAGATGTGACCAGCAGATCAAACCTGGTGTTTTCTACTTGCAAGAACAATTATTTTTCAGTCATGAAGCATCTCCACTTATTCATTTAAGGTTAGATTGTCTTTCATGTAATCAAGTCAAATTGTTGACGTAAAATAAAAAAAATATAATGAGAAAATAATAAGAGATACCAATATTTTTTTAGTTTTTATTAAAGTAAAATAAAGTCAGGCAATGGTCATACAGGGGACGTATTGACTGCTTGGATACCAATATTGGCCTGGTTAACAGACAATTCGGGAAGAGATTGTAGAATCCTACAATCCTCCTGACAAGAATATCACAGACAATAAATGACGATAGGGTGCAGGGAGATAAATATTTTTAGAGTTCCGAATTCTCAAACTAGTAAAAGACATGGTTTTTCCGCCCTATACAGTCCAATCCCAGTGTTCATACACTCCAGGCGAGTCTTCAACTCATACGTTGGGCACCAAAGAACTCCATCATTGCCTGAATCAGATTAGCAGGCAGAGATGCACTTAGATAAAAGTCATAGAAAGCCTGAGAAGCTAAAAAACAGGGGACAAAGATTCCTCGTTGTATAACCAAGCTAACGACGTTCATCCTTCCCTTTTGGAAGACATCGCTTGTAAATTATCTTCTTTAACGAGTGAGGACAAAAATCGTTAACATTCCTCCTCGGCTAAATTGTTCTGGAATTTTCTACCAATAATTGTAGATGGCTGTCCATATTCCAGAATGTGGTGAACCGTCCACTTTCCGGTCTCCTTCAAACGGATAATGATCACGGAATACCTGGTAATCTCTGTCAAGAATCTTCAGAAGCTGTGGAATCGCGTAAGCAGAGTTGTAGGCAAATATTTTAGCCGTAGTGTACATCAAATACGACGACAATTCTCCATGATACCACAGGGAAAAATCTAAGAATTACGGAAAACGGAAACCTGGCTCATTTCAGAGTGGACTCTCAACATAATTTCAAATGCTTAAATTGTAGTTTTACTGGTACACCTGAATATCAGCGTACTCAATTCAGTTATGAACCATTTT
>RDEW01000035.1:366617-382877 GCA_011109175.1 Dicyema japonicum
TAATAATAATACTCAACAACACCTGCCTGTTCGCTATTCGATTCTGGCTGCTGAAACAACTCCGAGAGCACATTTTCCAATTGAGCCCTCTGCCCATACGGCATCTCCGGGCTCTACCTCCTATACTCCATTGTCAGGATCTCTAGGGTTCGCTTTAATACAGTGAACTGTAGATAGGCCTAGAGCTTTCTATCTAATTAAAATCCATTACTTATTAAAAAATAGTTAATTTTAATTTATTGACTGAATTAAATTTTTATTGACCTGCCGATTAAATCAAGTTTGGACATACTGAATTGGTTGAATACTAACTCTCATAGTCTAAAGACAAAGGTGATCTTGGAGTTTGGAAAGGTTGGCTAATTCCTCTACCGAAACTTTGAAAACTGGAGGTCTCACAGGTAACCTAAGACCAATTGTTTTATTGTCGACCTTACGGAAAACACTTTCTATTATTACATCGAATCAAAAATTGTCAACAAATTGACAAAGCGGATTCAGAGAATGAAGGTCTACCGCATACGTCATCTGGACATACAGATGGTCTGGAGCTTTATGCCAAAAATACAAGAAATGTATAAAAGTTCTTTGGATCTACATGTCTCATGCATTTTATTCTGTCCACAGAGGCATACTCATTAAAATTTTGAAAACTTTTCTCAACACCGATGATGTTAAAATGATTTTCATACTCATAGAAGGTTTTACCGTGGTATTGGGTTGTTAAATAAATAAATTAACCAAAAACCACTTTCATAGCCAGAATGAGAAAATTCAAATGATCCCGGCCTCCCTCAGTAGTCTTTGCATCTTTTCCTGGTGTTCAGACTGTATTCCGACACATTTGCGATATAGATGTTGTTCACGCACATGAAATTCCCCCAGTTGCATTAACCACATTTCAAACCTTCTGGGCAGGATTCTTTGCAAGAAGACTTCTCCAGTATTTTCGCCGCCTTTGACTGAATGTTATGGATCTTGGTTAGGTTCGTTGTGGTGAGGTTTGTCACCCAATCAGAACATCCATGCTGAATTGTAGATTCAATGTACTACTTGTAGAGGGTATCCAATCCATTTAGACCTTTGGAGTCAATTAGATTTCCCAAAAAAGCCTTCATGAAGTTAATCTTCCTTGTATAATCCGTTACTACCTTTTCAACATGGTTTGAAAGGGTTAAGAAGTTGTCGAAGGTAGCGATACTTGGCGCAAAACCAAAGTGGTTTCAGGATTGGGAGATCAACAGCTGATGTAGTATGATGTCATAGGTGGCATTGTGCTATTTAGCAAAGATTCCAAAGTTCAAAGACTATGCTTGGAATTGATCTCATCAGAACTTTCGACACTGTCAATAGAGGAAAACTCATTGAAGTGTTGAAAAGTCCTGCATCAGGACTCGGTCACTCTAATACGGATATTCTTATAAAACACGCTGTTGCTGGTACGTATTGGAAAATGTATGTCGCGAGAAATCGTGACAACACCTCAAAGAGACTCCCTCTATAGTATAGTTTGTTGTATACCTTGAATCTGCTCTAAGACATCTTCGGAAGTATTACAGCAACGATATTATAGAAATTGTTTACCACGATTATGTCTCAAGTAACAAAGATCCACTTCGACGTCTCCTGTAGGTATCACTAGACCGACTGGTCAAATGTTATATATGAACGCTTCGAAGACGGATATCGTCGAAATCAAGCGGATGAACCATGCAGTACAGAATACTGGAGGAAGAATATAAAAGGTGACTCGCTTCTTGGTGACTCCGAAGACATTGCGAGAAGGAAATTGTTATTTGACCAAACAAAAGCTTTCGAAAAAATGGATCCAAAGGCGTCCAATCTGTCCATCACTCAGATTGTATGAGGCTTTAGTGAAACCGATCCTTACGTACTAATCTGGAACATGGGGAAGTTCGAAAACCGACGTACAAAGGCTCGACTCCTTTCATAGGAAGCAACTTTGGTCTGTCTTGGGACTAAAGTAGCCGAGACATGTAAAAAGTGAAGCATTGTACAAAAGATGCTCCTCTGGAACCATAAACACCCTGATCATGAAGATTCGCTGGAAACTGTTTGGTCATATTCTAAGAATGGAGCGAGATAAGCCAGCAAACATCATCATGGAAAAATCTGTGAAAAAGTACTTAAGTGGTCAGCTTAAAACGCTTCCCCAAGTCCTTAGTGGTGATTTGAGATCAGTAAACAGAGCAATAAAGGACAGTGAAGACCTCAGTATTTTGCGGAGTCTGGCATTGAATAGGAGAGGGCGGGAGAGTTCTCCATTATCCAGGCGTTGAGTTGGTCCAGGTTAATTTGTATTTTTTCTGAGATTTTCCGGATGTCCGATCTCGAAAACCCAAACAATATCGTCTGCATATAAGTATAGAACATCATTATTGGATTCCAAAGTCGGGAGATCGACCAGAGAAGGTTAAACAGAGCAGGGGATAACGGAGGGACTAAGTTGGGGAGGAGACGTGAGATGGTTTTCAGACCTCCGAGGCACACGTTCCCTTCTGTATTAGTGACTGTTTCCATAATAGCGGTATCACATTTTAGTTAATAGTTGAACATCGACGTTAGGAAGGTAATTCCCACGTCTCCAATTAATATAATGACTAGAATGCTATCCGTAAGAGTATGTTGTTATTGTGAACGTTATTATATCCTTTTCCAAAAGAATTTTATTAAAGTATTATTGTATGTTGAATAATTAAAGGAAAATTTAAAAATATCAATAATAAAGTAAAAAATATAATTTAATTATTAAAGTGAAAATCCCACTGATTTTCCTTAGTGAGATGACTGTATTCCAATATATATTTTCCTTCCTTATACTTTTGAGATTTGGAAAAGGCATAAACCTATGATAGTTACCAAATTATTACATAATGCCATCCCAAAGTATTCTTGCAGCATACACAAAATATGCTCCTTATAAGGTGTTTTCCTGTTGTGAGAGTTCTTTCTTCAAATCCATGAAGACCGACATTAAAACTAAAATTTAGGTCGACATGTTTACACTGTGTCAAATAAATATGCCCTTCCATTCGACCCTTGAAATGCCTGAATAATAAAACTGAGGTACTTTAGAAATTAATGCATGACAACCGGTAAGGAAACTGCTACAGTTCCTGCATTTGTAAATTTGTGTACAATTTCGTATAAAATGACTAATATAATGATTTTGATTTACTTTTGTGCACTTTCTGATACACTCTTCTTTTTCCGAATCAACTTAAAACAAAACAATCCCATTTAATAACAGTTATATACAATGGTTTTAAAATAATATTACTAATTTTTTAAATTTATTATTATTTTATTAAGTTATTTTAAATGACTAACTTTATTCGCTCTGGATTTCTGTGCAAGCCATGACACCAGAAAACTGTGTTATGTTCACTGGTCATCCACAAAGCTTTCGACTCTGTGCCAAGAAAAAAATCTAACATGGAAAATCTACCAATCAGATATCCCTAAAAACCTCAAACTCTGGCTGACTAACTTCCTTAGTGGACGGAGAGGAAGAGTGTGCATTGAAAACATTTGTTCTGTCTCCCGTTTATTCCCAATTGGAGTTCCCCAGGGTTCGCCGCTATCACCATTCTTATTCAACTTATTTACGGCTGGCTTATGCAGACGATATCGTCTTGGCCTCACGGGATCAGAACATCCAAACAGCGACAGGAAGAATACAACAACACCTCGATCGACTACTCGAGTGGTTTAATAAACGAAAATATTTTTTAAGAAATAGAATTATAAATCATATTTAAAACTGCCATCCATCCAAGGTGGACCCCGCCGACATTATCGACGTTTCGTTGCCTATCATGATTGCAACAGAGATCAACTGGAGTAGCCACCGGGTCTCACGTGCGTCGTGGCTTTTTAGTGTAGCTAAGCGTCCAAGTTTCTTTAGGAAGCGAAGCGATTTTCCACTTATTCCTCCAGTTGTCTCGACCACTATCGGATAAAAGTGGTTTAATTAAACTCGGATGTCAATCGACACCGACAATCTGTTACGACTCTCTATACCTCGGAAAAAAGATTGTCGAGAAGGTTTGTCAGGAAATCAAAGATTTTGTAAGGAAATGGGGATTGTGGTTTATTTCAAGCAAGCATCTATAGGAATACAGTGCGTGAGATCCTTAGATGAAAGATCACATAATGTCTGGTGATTCTTGGTCTAAAAAATTGTATTTATATTGACTGGTTATATTTTTCTATAAGTAAACATTGGTTACTCATTGTGTTACTATGAATAATCATAATAATTTTAGATAATTTTTATCGTCAATTTCTTATCTCCTAATGTTCCGTAAATCCTTGAATATCTAAAAAGTTTACGAGCTCAAAATGGTTTACTTAGTAGTTTCTATGTACGAGCGACAAGATACATTTTACAGACAAGATACAGACGTTGATATCTTTGAATATCAACGGACCTTCTAAAAATTTCTCTACAATTTTTTTGATTAAAAATTATTTTTATCTTTAGGCCTACTTAAGACAAATTTATGGATCGTAAGAGGACCTTGGAGATGGAAGAACAAATTTCTTTAGTATCTTTCTGCTATCCATGATCGTATGTCTTAAATTTCTTGTTAAGTAATTACAGGAATGCACATAATTCGATAAGTCATTGAGGAATTGTAGGTTTTGCATTTAAGTGATCTTCCATTGGAAGAATACAAGATTCCCAATTTAGGTGATCTGAAGGTGTACGCAGAGTATAATCAGTAATCCATCGTAAGCTCACATTTTTAGTCCTAAGTTTTTGATAAATTATACGAATATAAGTTGTAGAGTGTTCTTCTTCAAATTTTACTCCAGAAACAGCACGTTTATAAAATAATATGGTTCACGTAAAACGAGAAGGGGAAGTACTGGTCATAAATTGTTTTGCAGTTTTTGTCACATAACTTTTCCAAATATTTATGTCGAACATTAAACTGTGGACGATCGTAAGTAAAAACTGGTCTAAGTTGATTGTTAAATAGACATGATGGTACAATATTAAAATGTATAACATCGTAAAGGATTCTTCAATATTACTGTGTTTTGAATAATTTTTTTAAGTAAAACGGTTTAATGCAAAAGCTAACAGTTATGATTCTTCTCATAACTGAGAACGCATTTCCCCATGACGATTTCCAAGGAAATGCGCTCAATGAGCCATTTTTCTTTTTATTTATTTATTAACGCCGGATACACCTAAAAAGAAGTTAAAGTAAACAACTAATTAAGTGTATCCAGTTTCCACTTCTACAGAGTCCATCCGGAATCAGCATAAAAGGTAAGACGTCCATTACATGCAGTTGTGGAAACCCCTCCACTGGAGTGGGGAAGAGCAAATGATCCTTTTTCGTTCCGGCCTGGCACTGGGCGTCACCTAGACAGGTGGATCACATGACGCCACACTATTAGGAAGAGAGAGGAAGAACAGACAAGCAAGCGGAAAACTTCAACCAATTAGCCACGCAGCACCACATGGCCCCACGCGGCTAATTTTGAATTTATCTTTTTTGTGATGACAGATCCGATTCTGTTTAGCAGGACCAGTGATTTTTTTCCTATGATTCCTGACGTTTCCATGGCGACTGGTTCAAAAATGAACTGTCCACCGAGAAATACGTATTCCTTCATTTTCAGGGTCTTAGCCTTATTCGAAGTAGAGCCTGGGTTAGTTGCTGTCATAACATGGAGGGATAGTAACTATCCACACAGCTGGTGTCTCAGGCAAGGTATCTACCGTTTTCCCATGGAAAGAGAGTCTTTAGTTGGCTGGGCGAGTCCGATCGGCTCTAATCGGACAGGAAATCCGGTCCGCCTTTAGTTCCCAAGCAATAACTCCGTTGAAGTTACTTTGTTTTCAACATGCCGGATAAAGGTGAGTCCCTGATCAAAGGTTACTCCCAGAATCTTCGGTGTTTTGTTAATAGAGATAACTTCGTTCTTCATAAAGACTTTTGGTTCGATACAGAGCTGTCTCTTGTAGGTGGTAAACAGTGTGACAAAGGACTTTGCTGCTGATGTGTCGAGTCTCCGCATCGAGAGCCATAGTTCCTGCTTGTCAAGCATTTGTTGAGCGGACTGAGTCGCTGATTGAATGCTTCTGTCCTTGAAAGCAAGAATAACATTGTCGGCATAGGAGAGGATTATACAATTTTCATTGCAGGGTTGTGGCATGTCGTTTATGTAGAGATTGAAGAGTTGGGGTGATAGTGGGGAACCTTGAGGGACTCCATTTGAGGAAATAGCGAGATCTTGATTTGATGTTGTTGCAGAGTACTTGTGGTCGTCTTCCATTTAGAAGTTTCCTAACCAAAGTTCAGGTTCGGATGGATTTGGTTTCAAATATTTTCTTTGATAGGAGTTTCCCAGGGATTAAGTCGAACTTTTGTGATGTCCACGGATATAAGTACCGTCCTCTGATGGGGTTCGGGGGAGTTAAATCTTTCCTCAATGAATTGTGTGAGGGTTGTAAGTTGTGTTGTGGTCGAATGGTTATCCCGGAGTCCATGCTGGGTCGGAGGTATTGAGATTGAGTCTTGTATTTTCTCCAAAACAAGCCTTTCAAGGATCCTTGAGACCGGACTCAGAATAGATATTGGGGTAGGAAGATGGTTCATCTTTTGGTTTGTTGGGTTTTCGGATAGGTCTGATTAGAGACTTCTTCCATATTTCAGGATTGTATTTGTGTTAATGGATAGGTTGAAGATATAGGCTAATGGTTCCAGGGCTCGATGGCCTAGGTGCTTCAGTTCACATGTGGTTATGCTGTCTGGTCCTTTGGCCTCTGAGTTGTTGGTTTTGGATATGACTCTGCGAACATCTTGACTATTAAATAGGATCCAGTCATCGGACGTTTCGGTTCAATCTTTTTCAGGAATACTTGGTGTTTTTTTAAAACTTCTTGTAGGATATAGACGTGTAATATTTTATCAGAGTGTCTGGTTTGATGTAGACTTCGACTTTTCTCTCTGGGGAGATCTTTTGATGTTCTTGATCCACTTCCACACTCTCTGCATTGGGGGGTTTTTGCAAAGAGCCTTTGATACTCTCGTCCATCTATTTGCATCTTCTGCCTTTATGTTATTGTCGATCTCTCTGTTCAGTTCTCGTATTTTCCTGATGTTCTCTTCTGTTGGCATTTTACCATCTTTAGATTATTTCGTTCTCTGATCAGATGTTTCATCGTTTTGCTGAAGCGTTTTGATGACGTAGGTTGTCTCCGCATAGGAATGTACTTCTTTTTTGCAGCGTTTATGGTGGAGTTGAACCATTTCACTAATTGTTCGACGGAGGGAGAAGTGAAGAAATTTAATAGTCCAATGCAATTATTGACGTAATCTTTGAATCCTCTCCAATTTGCAAGGCTGTAATTAGTTATTGTGGCGCTCCATGCAGGTTACACCAATTTTAGGCGTTACACTTTGACCTTGGATTATTTTGGATCAATTAACCACAATAAAAATTAAATTAAGGCATCTGAATGGCCACCAACCAGTCTCTCGCGGATCGTTGGTCACAGCTTGAATCATGGAGCCGATCTTACGAACCAACTCATCTGTTTGGGGGCCAAGGATTCCTGACGTTTCCATCGCGAATGGAACAAAAAGATACTCCTCCGAAATTCTCTGGTACTTCCTCCTCTTTCGTTCCTCGGCCTGCTTTGAAGCATGTCCTGGGTCTGAAGCAGAAGCAACCAAATTAGACAGGGAATAAGTATCAACACACGTCGCGTCCCAGATCAGGTTTCGTCCGTTGGCGAATAGAAAATTCGTCATCCCATCAGGGCGTTTTCCATCGTTTGGGGAAAGACCAACAGGTTCTAACAGGCAATGGAGTCCAGCAGAGGCAAGGGAATTCTTTAATGTCATGTTAAGACAGGAGTGCCTGGGGAAACGACCCGCACTCATCTTGCATGACAAGGGATGATAACCAAAAGGATCGATCCAACGTCTACAGCGGCATTTTCTTTCGGCACACAATTTAAGACCAAGACGAAGCGAGGTAGCTATTCTCACAGCCTCATCATCCAACAGGTTTCCAATTTCGGCAGATGGATAAGCGTTCATCCAGGCCTCCGTCGAGTGACAACTGGCTGTTTTGAGACAGGCAAGCCTTCTTACATCTTTTGTCTTTTCAAGGGACTCTTTCTTTTTTTCGAAGATACAAAACAAATAAGACTTTTGCTTATCACAATTGGCCGGAGCATTCAGGTACAAATTCATCCATTCATCCCAGGCTCTCGACGGCGTCAGCGGTACGTTTACTCCGGAAGTAGAGTGAAGGACCGTATCCACTAAAAGCCTTGACGAGCCGAACGAAGATAAATAGGCGCCCAAAGCAACGTCCGAAGGAAGAGAAAGACCCAAACTAATTTTTATTCATTTGATAATAAATCTTCTTTATCTAAAAAAAAAATTAACCACAATTAAAATCAATTAACCACAATTAATTCACTATTTATTCATAAATCGAATTATCCGTGTTAGAAAAATGCATATTAAAAGTATGATCAGGACTAGCCAAGAGTACAATGATATTGTTTCATATCTACAATGCAAGATCATCCACCAAAATTTTACACGAATGCAAAAATTTCGGTTTATTAAGAAAGCCAATTTTTTCTTGTTGGAAGATTCCGAACTCTTTACAAATGATGAGGCTCATAAACGTGTTATTGTTCAGGACGATGTTCAAACTATGAAGATAGAATGCATGAAACAGCATTTGACCAATCATTATTATTATTATAAGCACGTACGCGATGCCAAGATCATTACAAAGCATGTGCAACACGAAAAGTTAACAATCTAATTAACGTCCCACATCTTTTTCGATCCGTTGCCATGTTCCGTAGCGTATCCTGAGATCTTCATCTAGAATAACCGGCAGTGTTGTCCTTGGCCGGCCGCGGAAACGAGAAGCTTTTAAGACAAAATACTCCTCATTGCTATGTTGGCAGGGGTCCCCATATCGTGGCGGAGTATGTGTCCAAAGAGCCTCCATCTTGAATCAGTAATCTCACATGATATTGGCTCAGTTCCTGTTCTCTTGTATAAGATTTCAAACTCCTTCGATATTTTTGTCTCTTGGAGACATCCGATTTTTATCTTGTATTTTGAAAGGTCTTCACAAAGTTCTTTTTTTTCCATGCACTAGAGAGTCCTTTGAAATTGAACGTTAAAAGAGAGAAGTCATTTAGGTTGCAATTTTCGTGTTTTTCAGACATACTTTTCAAGAGGGACGTCACCACCTCAACCAAAAAATCAATAAACTGAAAGAATTTTGCGACAATTATTATTTCACCATCGAACGATCCATTATACGTGATGTATGTTCCGAATGCACAGCATGTGCACAAAGCAAACATTTAAAAGCTCAATTTTTTATGATTCACATTAAAGCAAAGTTTCCTCGAGAAAGATTTCAAATGGACTTGGTGGATTTAAGTCGATGGTCCCAGGCCAATGATGGCTTTAAATATATATTTAATGTTATTGACGTATATTACAAATTTTGTTTTGCAAAAGCGATCGTCTCAAAAGAAGCAACTGTTATTTGTTCATCTTTAAGATCTATCTTTTATTGTTTTGGACCCCCTCAGATTTTACAATCTGACAATGGGAAAGAGTTTAAAAATGAACTAGTAAATTCTTTATGCAAAGAATTTAACATTTTACAAAAGTTTAGTCGTCCAAGGCATCCTCAATCCCAGGGCCAAGTAGAACGTTGTAACCAAACGTTGACTAGTTGGTTACAAAACTTTTCATACAACAAAATAAAGAATGGATTTCATGTTTGGACTAGGAATTGTATAATTAAAATAAAAGCTTGATATCTATGAAATCAATAATGAAAAATATTTCCATAGAATGCAAAGAAACTGTCCGTTAAAGAGAATAAATACACAGATTTCAATAGGAAATTCTGTACTTATTGCTAATGATTTTAACAATGATCCAAAATATAAGAAGTTAAAATTAAATTCATTTTATGAAGGTATAACTATTAATTTAATAATTTGATTAGGACCTTTTGAGGTTGTTGAGATATTAACAGCTGATAAAGTAAAAGTGAAAAATAGTGAATGCGAAAAAGATGTGTTGATATCACAATTGAAAATAATCCCGAGTTAACAATTTTTACGCCTTTCTTTTTTGTAATTTTCTTATCATGTTGTGTTTACTTTTTTTCACAAAAATTAAAAAATAAGGCAACCCCTGATTTGTAAGGTTAAATAAACTATAAAATGAGGTTAACTCCTATGTTAATAAAGCTTAATAGATATAATTACGGTTAAGGTAGTGGTAGGGTTAGGAAATGGTTAGGATTAGGTTATGATTTGGATTAGTAAATGGTTAGGGTTATGATATAATTGGTTTAACTAGGAATGAGGGTATGGTTGGATTAGGGTCAAGATAGGAGTTTTAATGAATAATTTCTATTTTTATAATATTTATTTTTCTTTTTATAAGTTTATATAAAATAATATGTCACATGGGCCAAGCGATACCTATGGGCAGCTTGTTACATTAACCTTGAATTAAGATTAACTTCAATTAATTTTATAAATGATTTATTAACCACAAAAAATTAAATTTAAGTAANATAAATAAAATCTTTAATGACAAATAATTTCAATTTTTACATAAAATAGGATATTCTTCAGTTATAGTTTCTCTTAGTAGTTTTCTCAACTTTTCTCGATGTTCTGTACATTTTGGGAACACGTCTTTTGTTTGGGCGCAACAATGGCCGTCAGTTCCCTTCAGAAAAAACTCGAAGTGTGTCAGCCGTAACAGGATTGTCGAGAAACATTGGAGGGTCTTTGTAACTTTAACTCTTGGTTTTTTCAGATAGGCCCGTCTTCATGTATCGTATCCGTACCCAATCACTTTAATTAGTTGTTTTTTATGTTTTTATAAACTTAATTTCCGAGAAAAAATATAATAAATAATCCCCTGATGACAACAACAAATCACCTTTTCTCTTGATTTTTCTAAATTTCAATCTTTACGATGTTCATTCAACAATTTAAACTATAATAGCAAACAGGTTTCTATTAAAGTGACATCTCAGTTGAGTGTCTAAGCACGTTAATTGGAGTATTTCCGGTTATCATTTAAAATTTAATTATGAATTACGGAGAATGCAAGAACAGTTCTTAGAATTAATTTTTTATTTATTTTCAATAATATTTTTAGGTTAGGGAGCTTGAATGGCCATGATGTTACCTCTGACGATAGCTATCAATATACGGCCTCGAAGCCATCCAATCTAACGTGGATTCTTTGTTACGCTTTTGATCACTGAGTCGATCCGACCGACTAGATTGTCAGCTTGTGAGCCAAGGATTCCTAATGTCAAATAGAATAAACAAGTGATCCTCTGTTTCCTTATAATTTATTTCTTAAAATGACAAGCTCCGGATGTTTTCTAGTGGAGAACCCATGAGTGAAAAACTGGAAGAAAGGTTCCCTCTTGTCGTTAAGTCCGATCTCACACTATATTTCAGTTCATAAACTGGTAGTGAATGCAAGAACAGTAAATTTCCTCTCCGCTTGACATGAACCTATTTCAGAATGATTTGTCGTTTGATGTCTTAGTCTCCATATTTACGTAATTGAGGACATTAGTAAGGTTTTCAATACCAATATTTTCAAGATTTTTATCGGCCCTAGTAATAGAACTATTTTTTGTTGACAAATGACGTTTCTTGTAATTACAAAAGTAAGTTGGATTTATCCATCGTTGGCTTAACTTTTATTAGAGATTTGATTTTTTTGTCTTATTTCAATATCCAAATATGGTCTGTGACCGATTTTTGCATAATGATTAATGAGGCAATTCGGTTGATCCCTGATACTAAGTGTGATTTTCTTTTTTACAAGTGTCTCTGCCAGCAGAGATGTGGGTCGGGAGTTCGAAATTGGCTCGATAGTCATCCATAATTTTTTATTATCGGATGAGATGAACTCATTTCATTTCCTTTTTTCAGTTGATTTTCTGAGTGATCTTTGAGTTTAGCATTAATATATTAAATAGTACTGAGCCATTCCCAATAAGCAAACTTTCAACCTTTTCGACATTTGTGACCAACAGAGAACATTAAAGCGGCGATGGATGCTATCAACTAGCTAAACACTCAGCGATAGAGTAGGAGACGTGTTTGTAGAACTCGGAGGAGAAAAAGCAGAAAGAGGAACAGGAATCATAGAACAGGGAATAATAGATTCAGTAGAAACATCAATACTTTTTGTAGTACTACAGTATGTGCAATCATTACGTAGTTTATTGGGCAATACTTTATTATGGAATAGATAGTCCTATTGTGTAGCAATTATTCCTTGACACTGATATTCTTTAACAATTGCTCATAGATTGCCACCATTAATACTCCATTCAAAAATGCCAAATTTTTAATGTACAGGGATATCATTACTCTAGAATACGAATATTTCTTAAGGTGGCTATGAACTAAAAACCTTTATTCTCAAGTGCCCATTACTATTCTGTTAGATACAAGGGTATTATTCATATACTAGTCTCAAGGATCTCTTCTTTAGCTATAATCTGGCAACCATGCACGAATCTATCCGAATTTTAGCCATTCGTGTCATTTTGAGGCGATAACATCACGGTCACAAAGACTGATGTAATTATAAGCAAATTCACTCAGACAAACCCTGTCGAAAAAATATTTTAAATATTTCTGCCAGGTCTGAGGTCTTAGACATCATAAAACACAGGTGAATAAATCCTCCCATATTTCCGATAAGCTCTTTAACTTTTGAAAGGATTTAATCTTATGCAAAACTTTTTCCACCTCTCACTTCCCAGATCTACAAGACCACTCTTAATCTATGATTGGAGACCGTTGATCTTCCGTTTGAAGAGTCGGCAGATAATCCTCTACTCTCTGAGTAACTTTATGGATTAATTCGAAAGAAGTAACCATAATCTTCACAAACCAGAGTTAGAAACTTGGAATGTTGCAAGTACGAGTTCAAGCATCTGTCAAGTGGGGAGGGATCTAGATATAATTGAGGACCCGGCAAATCGTTTGAATCGTTAAAACCAGAGAATCCTTTATACAACACATTCGCACGCTGAAATTCTACTGAACAATAATTTTCATTAATATACGAACATATTTTGAACTTCAAAGAGCTCCAAGAGATAACACGTTCAGTTTACGGTTTTTTAGGTAATGCAAGTTTTTCCTCGAAAGGCTTGACTTTATTCTTTTAATTGGGCATGGATGTGCTTGGAATGCTTTCTTCCCCCTTATTCCCTCTTTAATTTCTTTTCGGTTTAAAATAATTTTTGATAGCGTACTAGAATAACATTATTTACATTACCCTGGGCTTTTTTAAGTGGAAAATTTAAGTAATGTTTTTTTTGCGGTAATCTTAGACCATGCGCCTATCATACTCATAACTTCTACAGCCTCCCTTCTAAAATACAGCTTACAGTTTTATTTTTAAGATATAGTTTAGTCTCCGATTCGCGAACTCTGACATAAAGATGTTGAAATATCAAGAGTCTTCTGTGAGAAACCCATTTTCTAATGATGCTTATTTTTAAGGCTTGTGTCCATACTTAACGAGGAATATCCTCACATAGGTAGTCCTTTATCCATATATAAACCTCGTGCCATTCCGTCCAAACGAGGTTGTTTCAGCAAATACTCATTTCATTTTTTATCGAAAGCTTTTCATATATAAGACATACAATAATTAAAGGTCACTTAAACTCACGTGCCATGACTATTTTAAAGTTAAACTAAAAATGACAGCCCGCCGTTCAAGTTATGAACTTACGTAGCATATACGACAGGGATAAACAGATTATTAGTTAGCTTCCTCCATTTTTTAATAGTAAGAAAAACTAGTTGTCCAAACGACCTGAATTTTGGAGTTCTGATCAAGTGAAAGAACAGCTAGAACAGTCTCTAAAATATTTTAAGAAATTTCAATTATAAAACATCGTCCACATTGCGAAAACAAAGCAGCTCAATGGGAGTCAGTTTGACGCGAGAGTATTTTAGAATTTTCTCAAGACGTGGACAAGTATTGAGGATTTGGCTCATAAGTACAAAGAATGGATAAATTCTGTGAATAACAAGTCATGTGGATTATAATATGTAAGTTTAAGATGATTGAAAGTCTGGTTGTGACTTTCCATCAAAAATGTGACAGTAGTGAACTGTGGATAGCAGATATGAAAAAAGAACTATACTCACTTTTGTTTGTGGATAACCAATGGCAGTGAGCCGGATTACCCGAAGTTTTACACTTGTCAAAAAATTGTAGAGTTATCATCGCGAATGGCCCTAATTTGAAGAAATTTTGATTCCCAGTGTAGCTGGTCAGTTGGTGTGGTTTTAGACAGTCCGTTACAGTGGTGAATCACTGATTTTATTTATTTCATTTTATTTTTATTTATTTTATTTAATGACGACGTCAGTCGTCAATCCGAAAAAACTTAAATTTTTTATAATTTTTAAAAAATTAAAATAATTAATCATAAATTTAAATTTTTTTAAACATTTTTACGTGCAGTGTCAACCACACGTGCACTCTTATCAAAATAGAGAGGACCATTATATCCAACACAAATCCTAAGAGGTAATTGATTTAACTATAAAGAAGTACACCCAATCGAATGACATTAAGTACAAAATATTAATAATCTATAGTGTAATAATCGAGACATTAACTGACTGTGTTTGGAACCATGTTGTATTGAATTATTCAATTGAAACAAACCAAAATCCATTTGAGTTTAAGTTTGTAGTTTATTTTAGATTGAAAATTACCTTGTTGAGCATTACGTTTGCCTTAACGGAGAGCATATTTTGGGTGGTATTGTCATCAACTTGTCCTACTTATTTTCGGCAGTATGTCTGCTGTACTATGCAATCTCTGATAATGAGGTTTTAGTCTTTTAATGCCAGAAGGTCATTCTGTGAACTTTACGAGTATGTTTTTTTAAGCAGAGTGTCATTTCTGAACTCTCCTCCCGTTCTAAAAAAAGAGTCACTACAACTCATCGACAAAAGTACTAATACAATTAAATAAATGTTTAAACTTCTATGATTATTCGCGCATTTTTGAAGATGAAGGGTTTTACTTAATATTTCACCTAAAGGCTATCTAAAATCGACTTATTGATCGAAGGGGGATAAATTTACCAAGAATATTACGAAAATGACAAATTCAAGCATGTGTGCAATCTTATTGAGGATTTGAAAGAGATCACCGTTAATACTACTGGTAATGCTGTACTTATTATTAGGGGTGCTCGGTCGGAACACCAAATATCAGACATTCGATGTCTCCCAGCTGGTGCTTGAAGTAAAATCCAATTCGGCACGTGATTTACAGCAAATGACTGACTATAGTGACTACATTCTGGTTGGTGGTATGTTTGATGGTAGAATGTGTCCCTTAACGATGATTTGCTACTAGAATATATGAAACCGTCTGTAAAATCAGAGGGGACACCATCTCTGAACAGGTCTGATATTGGACTTCTTCTATTTTACTGGTATGTTGTCTGCTCATTGCAGTCGGAATGAGATTAACAAGAAGGTTCGGGATGAGACAGGGGATCTTATTATATTGGCTTATGCTGAGAAACTTCTGAGTCTACCTGACATAGGACTCTTTTCTTTGATTTCCTCTCTCTTCATTCGGTCTCTTGTTGAAGTCACTATACACCGTAAGAATGTGCGGGGGATGGCTCAACTTGATGTGACCATACTGTGATATTGGTAGGAACTCTCTAATCCGAAGAAACCCATCGATGAGCCTGTTCCCATCAAAAATCTCTTGGCTGAGTTCTTTTTAGTCCGTCCTCCATCCTTGTATGTCATTAAGGTTTCGTTATTGTTTATGGTAGTGTAAACTCGCACGTGTCTACATTAATGGAGGACTTCATAATTCAGCTCTACCATTATTGGAGACATTGGAGAAGTGGGATGACCTGATCGAGTGCTATGGAAATCTTAACAAACGGGGGAAGGTTAGTTTATGGAATATTCCAGGCTGAAGACTTGATCAGAAAGCGATTGGAAGTAGAAGTGACCCCAACTTTGTTATGCTACCTTGGAAGTGTCACCAAATGTGATGAATATTACCACAAAGCGTGGGAGATATCTAACCATAAATCGGCTGCTTCTCAAAGGGGACTGGCATTCCTCCATTTTTACCGTAAACAGGTAAAATCCTCCGT